>JADDOH010006330.1:0-29918 GCA_016648135.1 Agrypnia vestita
TCCAGATAAGAAACGCCAATAGATAACAAGGAGCGATCGGTCATCATTCACACTTGTGGGCTCCTGCGCCGCGGCCGCTCCTGATAAGCACCAGCAAGGTTGGTACTCGCCCTGAACACGATGCTGGACTCAGATAACCGAGACACCCCTCCACCGATTAAACACCACTTTATGTTTCATACTTGCAGCTTCCCTGACCTGCTTCCAGAGCCAAGAAGCCGTCATTCCTGGACGCTTCCGGAAATACCTCGTCTAGTCACCTTCAGCTGTGAGTAGATGTGTCTATACTCCACTATATTTAGATTTTTACATTCAGATATCAGCATAATATTCGTGTCAGAATAATTAATTGTTCCCTCTGACTATTAATCAATTAATTTTAAAGTTTTCGTGATATCAATTTGATTCTCCCACGTGTATAATATATACAATTTGATATATAAAATGAAATATGTAAAAGTGTATACTAAGAGGATTTATTTAAGGGATTTTCATAAGGCTTAAGTAGGCCTAAATTAAGGGTTTTTCTAAAAGAGTTTTACCACCTTCACATTTTTTACGCTCCCTTTATCTTAAAGCTTGAAATTCTAAAATAATTTCAGTCGCACGTCGCGGTGTAGGACCTCTGTGTGACGGCAATAATTCCGCCATTTAAAAATTAGCAAAATACTTTTAATGAAAAATATTAAAGAGTGTATGCCGTATTTAATGATGACTAATCGAAGTGGTGTATGCTGTGGTTTAGGGTGCGGGGCTATTAGTCACGTTATCTGATAATTTGAAGATAAAGAAAGTCGGATATTTTTCACCTGTTGGATAAGGTTTGCAAATTACAGTTAAATAAAAAGTGTCATCAATATATTGGATCTAAAGTTAATCTTACGTAATAATTTATGTTTGACATGTTCCGTGGTTTTTATATGGATATCTTAAGAAGTTTCATTATTTTAAATGATACTTCTTACTAGTGCAGAATACAATAATTATATTGAGGGTATATCATTGAAGTTTTTAAAAATCTTAAGACAAATTCGAGAATTTTTATAGCTTTACTGGAAATATTGTCAATATGGTTATTGATTTCGTCGAATAGAATACAAAACTCATTAATTTCCTTCAAGCCTTAAGTCTTTACTGTAAAAAATTTAATAACTCGACATTTTTCTTTATTTATTTTGAGTTAATCAGAAGAACACCAAACATGAAAGTCGTGCAAGATTTTTTGAAGAATTACACAATCTGTATAGCAACGAATAATATTAAATAATTTTTAATCGTTAGCAAACAGTAATTAAAAATATCGCGAAATATATCAATAACATCGTTTACGAATAAATACATCAAATAAGACTAAGATGTGAACCTTGAGGTAGTCCACTAGGTAATTTAAAATCATACGAGAGAAATTAATTGCTTCTGACACGTAATATTCAATGCAGTAAAATAAATTTTACGAAACTTAATTAATTTGATGAACATCAAGATTTTCAAGATTATATAATAAAGTTTTATAAATGACTTCATCAAAGGTATTTTTCCCTTTGTCCGATAACGCTTCAGGTAAGTGGTTATGGTAAATTAACAAGTACATTAGCATCGACCTGCCTGATAGGAATCCACGTTGACAAGAAGTTATTGATTGATTATCATGCAAAATAACATATGAGTTTTGAATAGTATCGAGATTAAGAAAAATAATTTTTTCATGTGATTTTTTTATATACTTTTTATTACATCAATTATAGACATGTATCGCTAATATCGATTTTTACTCATAAAAAATTCGTAATAATAAAACTTACTTACCGTCACGCTGTTTCCCGTATTCAGAGAGGACACAACTTTCACTCCTTCCACATTCATATATCTTCGCATGAAAGCTGGACAACTGTTGAGTCCTCGAACAGCAGCATCTTCCAGTACCTGGTTAATATGGTCATGCCCCGTCTTCCGCGGTCGCCCTCTCTTTCTGGGATCGTCAACAATTGCGTTATATATCTTTCTTACCATTCTTCCTTTATTCATTCGCTCAACATGCCCAAACTATCTGGGCGACCCTTTTAATTATATTGATTTTTCCAATATCAGCTTTAGATACTTTCATTTCTAATATCTTCAATCTTTAGACAATCATAAATGGATTTGCTATACATACGTCTAACGGATTTCATATCTATTGCATTCAGTCTACTTTCGTTGCTTTTCTTCCAGCTCCAGGCTTCTTTTCTAATCTAGTCTTGCATCGGTCAACATATTTTTATTATAAATAATTGCAACGTTCACCTTATTCCCCGCAGTCACACTCTACTCTTCTTCGATAAAAACTTTAAGTATTTTGAATAAACTTATCCATACTTTTCGCTACAGTGGCTAAACTTTTGAAAGTTTTTTTGCCTCTCATCTTCAGAAACGCTAATTTCTACTATTTTTTAAGACTTTCACCAGTTGTAACATCCAAGAACTCTTCGATATCCTGCATATTCATATTCCCCAACCCTGTTTCATTAGCAAGCTTGACAATTTCGTCAATATCAATAATGGATTGTCTTGTCAACTTCCTTGCTCAGCTCCAGCCGTACAGTCTTTCATACACTTTCCAAACATTTCTCAGTCTCTTCACTCATTCCAGGAAAGATTGACGCTATCTACATGATGCATCCGTGATCCCTTAGTTTTTAGTAATACCAGGTAATACTGAAACAGCGATAAACAGGGCAGCATCACTTACTGTATAGTATAACGGGGTCTTACTGTATAGTTAGGGTTTCTGCATATCTGGAAGGTTGCATGCATGAAGAGCGATTAGTGTAAGGTCCAACACGCTAAACTAGATGCAGTAACGAAGTGAAAAGATACCTTTTCGTTACTTATTGCAAGAATCTGTAGTGTGCTGTGGTGCAGACACGCATGGCCTATAATTCTATGAGAGTGCAATACAACAGTGCCTTCAGGATTATGCTCGATCTACCCTGGCGTTGCAGTGCATCTTAAATGCTCACAGAACACAGGGTTCATGGTTTTGAAGATAGCTAGCGCAAGAAAGAGGATGTGGGGGGTCTAGCAATTCCATTATTCAAGCAGCTGTTATGTGGATTGACTCCCGAATGCACAAAAAATGGAAACTAATTGTGCAACAGTGACTGTTCTGCATGGTGTTAGGCGAAATATTATTATTTTTTTATTTTATTTTCTGTTTTCTACTTTGTGATTTAAATTTCGACAAAATTATCATTTCTTATTTTACTTGTATGTTATTTGTTGTTTTTCTATTTTGACTTATACGTATATACAGGGTGTACAGAGCTAGCAGCAGAAACCTAAAAGGATTATGAAAAATTCATTTGCTTTGTATTGAAGCAAATTAATTTTTCGTAATCGACATAATTATTGTAATGATAGTTCAACTTTTTGCAAAAAATAAGTAAGAAATATTGAAAAAAAATGCAAACTTTGATATTGCATATCTCCAAAACAATTGATATTAGGTCATGATTACTTGAACATTTTAGACTTATAACATAGTCAGGAATCTACCTGCTAGGTTTCTGCTGCTAGCTCTGGCACACCCTGTACATCTATAAGGCAAGGTGAGAATTTATTCTCAATAAGCTGAAATAAAGACCTATAATAATAATAATTATGATTATCTCTTGAAAACTAGCTGTTCGTACCCGGCGTTGCCCGTGTTCAGGACGTAATTAAAAATAAGTTTGTTGGCGGAAGGTCGGTTTCGCAAAGTCTCAATTAAAAACAATATTCCCACTTTATTTAGGCTGGGATGGAAGAGACGTCCAGGGGGAAATGTAAGGTGTGTTATCCTCCGGGACCTAAGGAATAAGTATGCAAGTTTTGAGTTAGATCGATCAAACTTCATAGATTCGTATAAAAAATATGTCAGGGGAAGCGGTGGGGTAAAAGGGGAGGGGAACATGTCGCCTATATTACCCGCCGGGTTTTACAGAATAATTATGCAAAATTTAGAATAGATCGGTTAAACGGTACAGATTTGCATGGAAAATATATCAGGGAGAGGGCAAGAGTAAGGATGAACGAATAAATTCCGCTTTTTTTCCGGTCGGTTCCTAACATATAAATAGTCAAAATTTTGCTCAGATCAGTCAAACGGTGTAGATTTGTACGAAAAGTATAATAGCTGGAGGGAGACGAGTTAAGACGAGGGGGTGGGTTGGGGGTACAGTTTTGTTACCCGCCGTGTCCAAAATAATAGGAATTCCAAATTTCAGTTAAATCTGTCTAACGGTACAGATTTGTATGGAAAATATATCAGGGGGAGGGGAAGGGGACGAATTTTACCATTGTGTCCCGCCGGGTCTAAAAGCATAAGTATGCAAAATTTGGGTCAGGTCGGTTAAACGGTGTGAATTTGTATAGAAAATATATCTAAGGGATGGTAAAAGGGAGGGGGTAAATGTTGCCAATGTTACCTGCCAGATCATAAAGAATAAGAATGCAATATTTGGGTCAGATCGGAAAATCGGTGTAGATGTGTATAGAGAACAGACAAACAGACAACAGACAGGTCATTGTTTTATGTACACATGTAAACATGCTCGTATTCTAACTCAACGTTGTCTAAAAAATTTCATGTCAATCGAACGACTACATTTCGAGTTTCGCGATCACAAACATAAGCAAACAGAATTTTAAAATACAAAAATAGATAATGTTTTGCTGGTTTACAAAAAATGATTCAGTGTTTCCCAAAAATATGGTAGGAACTTCATCAGGTCCAGCTGCCTTCTAACAATCAAGAAATATTTATTATGAACTATATCTTCAATTTTTCAATTATCCCATTGAAAATTTCTCAGAAAACAAAGAAATCTATTTCTTATTAAAATATTATTACAAACAACTGCCGGCAAAAATATCAACAAAATTAAATAATTTATCAAATGTAGTAAAAGTAAAATAAAAAAAAAGTGACTCGTTGGTCTTGTGGTTAGGACTCTCGCCTCGTGATCCAAAGCTCACGGGTTCTAACTTCACTCCAGACCAGTAAGTTAATCCTTTTTTTATAGCACAAGCGTTTAGCTTAGTTTGAAAATAGTTAGAAAATTGATGTGACACGTATTCCGTGTTCGCATCTTTTTTTTTTTAAATAATAATAATAATAATAAAAAAACGGACATCTGCGTTTACCTTATATCTATCTTAACGTATAAATATTAATCTTTTAAAAAGGGTATAAGGTTCTGGCTCCAGACTCAGTATTTAACACGCGTTGACATTATTCCACGCATCCCCTATCATAATTTAGTGTCTTTATGGGCAGCGACATTATTATCCCATCGCACTCATTCTCTGCAACGCCCAGGTGAGAATATCGCACCTTTAATCATAAAGTGAAATAGCTCAAAATTTCTATTTTGTGGGAAAACGCAATCAAAGTTTGACGTGTTTGCTTAAACAACTTTAATCTGTCATAAAAAAAAGAGATAGGTTTTAGGTCTATTCGAAAAGTAGGGTTAATTAGTACAATTATCGAACTAATATAATTATGAACAAAATTATCAATTTCGTACAAAGGAGTGCGCTAAAATAAACATTTAAAAAAAAGTTCGTAGTTATTTCACTTTATGACAAAAAATTAAGTCACAAAATATAATCACAGTCGAAGTAATAGCAAATGTTGCAGTTTTATATCAAATCCACCTGACAAGTACGTGATACATTTAGATTTGATGCGGTTTAGAACTAATTAAATTTAACTATTGAAAACATAGTTTTTTATTATTTCTAATAAGTAGATTCAAATTTACAAACAAGTTATTTCATAATATTAAAAATTACTATGGTTCTTTATTTTATCAGTAATTATTATGAAATTAAAAGATTGGAACGCAGAATCTTGATCAAAAACATTTGAATAGTTCAATTAAAAAACAATAATTGTCATTAATTATTTAATAATAATATAAAAAACTACACTTGAAGTCGTAATCTAAACAAAACAAAAACTTATTCCAAAAATTTAAATAGACTTAGAAGTCGTAATCAAAACAAAACAAAACAAAAACTTATATCTCTCAAAAATTCAAATTGAGTAAGTATTATAATAATTAAAATTAACTATAGTTAATTTTAATTTTTATAATACCTTTAACGTTATTATGAAAAAATATGAACTTTAGACTTATCTTCATAATCAGTCTTAAAAATCAGTTATGAATGAGATCTCATTATTATTGGTAACAAATTAACAAAAACACTTAAAATATAGAATTATAAAACCCTGCATAAAAAGAAGGAATCAATCTCTTTGAGATAAGCTCTTTTAAGTCTTTTTTCTTATTTTCATTTAATTCTTGTCTTTGAAAATAGGCTGCTTGTTGTGTTTTCTGATATTCGTTTCATTTTCTTTCTCTTGTTTCTCACATTAACTTCTTTAAAGTGTTCATCCTTGTATGATGTTTTATAAAAAAAAGAGGTAGGATTTTCTTTCGTTACACTTAATACTTTTATATTATTCCAATTAATACTCTCTCCTTCTGTAAAATTTGTTGTAAAATTATATCCCCACTCCTCTTGTAGTAATTTCAAATCTAGAAATGATTAAAAATTTAGTTCCTTAACCATCAACGGAGGTTTGAACTTTTTAGCTCTCTTAATCAAAGTAATGTACTGGTCCGGTGTATATATCGGTCCAGATATTAGGTTTTTCTTAATCTCCTTCTCAGTGAGGCTGCGTACGCTGTCAGCTTCGTTTTGCGTATGGCCTCTAATTAGAAATTTGTGTGTGATGCTCTTAATGTTTAATGTTTGTATAGCGTGGAGGTATAGAGATGTTATAAATTTATTTTTGTTTTGGCCGCAGCAATTGTCGGAGTAAAATATGTCTTCCTTTTCTTCATCACCTTCGTCGCTCAAGCCTTTGAAATATTTCCACACACATGAGCCTATCTCTATGGCACCGCGTTTTGCATCACATTCTGACAAAAATAGCAGTGAAAATTTGGAGGGTACATTGCATTCTTTTGGTGTTAATTCGGTTATAGTGAGATTATAGCAATTCAATTTTGACTTGTAGTAAAAGGACGAAGATTCACCTTTTGTGCACTGCAGCACAGCTTCTAAATCATACACAGCCACTCTGACATTTTTATTAACCTTATTGCGATCATTGAGCTTTTCAATCCTAGTATAGTTCTTGTCTTCTGTATGTGTTTGATATTTTTCTTCAAGATCTTTCTTTTGATCAGTATTAGAATTACAGTAAGAGTTGCAAAGATCACATTGATCCTTTTTGGGTTGGAAAAATGAGATTAAATTTCATCGTAAATATTTTGTAGTATGTTAGGTATGTAAGTACCAGCGTCTTTATTTTGCTTTTCTTGTTTTATTTTAAAATCATTATACAAGTCTTTGATGGTTTTGCTGCCATCAATATATTCTCTTGATGTAGAAGCTCGTAGGTATTGAGATTCAATCGTAGGGATAGATTGAATGTGCTTTTTCAGGGCAGTTCTTAATTCGGGACTAATTTTTCTATGACTGATGTCGACCTCTCAAATCAAAATCAAAAGACAATGAAAAATTATTCTCATTCTGTTTTTTTCGTATTGTAAATATCATACGATCAGAGATGTCTAACGTAGCCTTAAAAAAGGATTTACCTTCCTCAAAGCCATCCTCATGCCCTCGAAGCCATCCTAAAATCTGACAAAGAATACTTAAAATATAATTTGCATATTATGCAAAATTTTAAATTACATTATAGTTTTATTAATTAATATCACACAAAATTTATATCATGTTTTTTACTAAAAACGGAAAATAACTCTAAATGGCACTTGCCTTGAATTTAAAAAATAAATAGAAACAAAACATACAAATAAACAAGAAATATACAGAAAAAAAAACAAAACATACTACGTTTCTTATGAATCAAGATTATAATACTGAAACAATACTACTTAATCATTTGTGGTTTTATTAAATATCTTAATAAAAAAGTGCATCAACTGGAATTGTTCTCCAAATCCCATAATATAATTTATAGAAAACTGTAACAAGTCTCAAATTTATCAAAAAAATACTTCCATTTTTTCTAATAAACTGAACTAAGTCTGAATAATTGCAGTTTTTGAAAAATAAGTAACCAAAATAAATACTTATCTGATAGTATAACACGGAAATACTTTGACTTATTACGTTTTCTTAATATTCGTCAGAGACCTTACTATGAACAAAGTCGGCATAACACTGAATTCGATCACTTTTTGAGTATCAATTAGTGCTCGCGCATTACTATTAAAGAGAAAGATTGTCTCCTATCTCTGTCATTTTAATCATTGGAACGGGCTGTTAAACTGAACACATTGGCCTTGGGTAGTTATAGTTAGCCATGATAAAAACCCGCCAAAAGTAAATTTTGAGTTATTTCACTTTATGATTAAAGGTGCGATATATTTTATATCGTTTTCAGGCCACTACAACGCACAGCTGCGAGCATTAGCGCCAATCCTCTGCGCCACTAGCAGTACCCAGCGAGCCCGCCCCCCGCTGTAAGTTAACCACTTTCTAATTTTACAGAATCACCAGAGATCTGAAACTTTCCTGCGAATCTCTTATTCAACTCATTATATGCTGATCCTCCAACCTAAAATACAGTTAAGATCAATTTTTGCTAAAAAAATTACGCACTTTCTATATTATCCAGTTGTTGTACAAATATATTTTTTCATGCTGCCTTACTTGTTACTTGAATTTGTGTTCTGCCTCTAGGTTTAATATTGAATGCATATAAGAGTTTTAAATTTGTGATCCCATCGTAGTTAGTCTCAGCAATTAAAGAGTTAAAGTTGTTATAACGGTCGTTAGACATATTTAACTGTAATTTCGGATGCTTTATACGCGCCGTATGTATTATCGAGAAGCTAATCTCGACGTTTCGTTGGATACTTATCCAACGTCATACTCGGTACAGAACTTCTCGGTAATACATACGGTGCATATAAAATATCCGAAATTACAGTTAAATATATTCTTAGCAACGCCCAATTAAAAGGATATTTAATTTTATTTTCAGAAAACCCGCCACTTCTCTGCGCCACTAGTAGAACCAATTAGACTGCCTTCACCTGTAAGTTAACCCTTTTTTTAATTTTTCAGAATAACCAGATGAGTCGAATCATTCCTTGAAACCTCTTACTAAAATCAGAACTATCCGATCTTTCACTACAAGTCACATTGAATGTAATTTTTCTAATATTGCTGGCATTCATTCTGGACTTTAATAGACGACAAGATTTTATGTACTGTCTACATCTTCCAGTTGTTATGAAATGTAGTTTTTCGTGTTGACTTAAATGTTTTCTGCCTGGAAATTCTTTAACGCCCAGTTGATAGAATACTCGCTTTTGTTTTCAGGCAACGATACCACACAGCCAAGAATATTAGCACCGCTCCTCTTTGTCTCTAGTCGAACCCAGCTAGTCTGCCTTTAGCTGTAAGTTAAACCTTTTATAATGGTTAAGAATAAACAGAGGGATCGAAAGTTACCTTGAAACCTCATATTAAAATCAGAATTATCCGATCTTTTACTACAGGTCACATTGAATGTCATTTTTCTAATATTGCTGGCATTAATTCTGGACTTTAATAGACGACGAGATTTTATGCACTCTCTTTATCTTCCAGTTGTTTTACAAATTTAGTCTTTCATGCTGCTTAAATGTTTTCTACCTGGAAATTCTTTAACGCCCAGTTGATAGAATACTCGCTTTTGTTTTCAGGCAACGATACCACACAGCCAAGAATATTAGCGCCGCTCCTCTTTGCCCCTAGTCGAACCCAGCTAGTCTGCCTTCAGCTGTAAGTTAAACCTTTTTTAATGGTTAAGAATAAACAGAGGGATCGAAAGTTTTCTTGAAACCTCATATTAAACTCAAAATTGTTCGATCTTTCACTACATGTCACATTGAACGTCATTTTTATAATATTGCTGGCATTCATTCTGGACTTTAATAGACGACAAGATTTTATGCACTGTCTACATCTTCCAGTTGTTATGAAATGTAGTTTTTCGTGTTGACTTAAATGTTTTCTGCCTGGAAATTCTTTAACGCCCAGTTGATAGAATACTCGCTTTTGTTTTCAGGCAACGATACCACACAGCCAAGAATATTAGCACCGCTCCTCTTTGTCTCTAGTCGAACCCAGCTAGTCTGCCTTCAGCTGTAAGTTAATCCTTTTATAATGGTTAAGTATAAAAAGAGGGAACGAAAGTTTCCTTGAAACCTCATATTAAAAATTGGTCGATCTTTCACTACATGTCACATTTAAGGTCATCTTTCCATTATTGGATTATAAAACATTAAACTATCTAGTTGTTGTACAAACTTAGTGTTATCTAAAAAGTGCAATTATTGTGAATTTTTAAAGAAAACTTTTATAAATTATGGTATTTGTATTATTTCTAAATGAAAGTTAATACTTTTAAGAATATGCAAAAAAACATTATAAAAAAATATTCAACATTGGCGTAAAATTCTTGGGTTTAATAATTTAATAAAAAAAAGGTCCTCCGCGGTGACCAATTTCATTTCATCTGTTATCATGGAAATAAAAAAAACAAACAGATTATCAAAATTTATACTATAAATTAGTCTTTGAAGAAAGGGTTTTGAAAGTATAGATTTTTTGACAAAATGGCGGGCGTTTGAATTTAAAAAAACGTTTAGGATACATTCAGGTTTATTATGCCGATAAAAAAAACTAAGTCACTTAAAAAACATCCTACGAAAAAGACTAGATAATTATGTTTAGATTAACCACTATAAATTTCAAGTTGATCAGTTCAGTGAAGAATGTTCTTAGGTTTTCACGGCCACTCAGAATCTTCAAGTTTGTGTTTACTGGGGTATTATGCCGTGTTGTTACGACCTTTCGGGCCGACGTTTCGGATCCCATTGCAGGGTCCATCATCAGGGCTGATGTGTCAACACATCAGCCCTGATGATGGACCCTGCAATGGGATCCGAAAGGTCGGCCCGAAAGGTCGTAACAACACGGCATAATACCCCAGTAAACACAAACTTGAAGATCAGTTCAGTGGTTGCCGAGATATTTTGGTCACCGATTTTCAAAACGTGCTTTCTAATAAAACGCTTTTGAAAATTGAGCAATATATGAAAATAAACAAAGAGATTCCACTATTATCAGCTATAGCTTTGTTATTTTCTAGAATTTTAGCTTGACATCTTCATTTGATATTCTTAAGACATCAAGCTTTAAGAAAATTAAAAATTTTAAAATCGATTTTTTCAAAATGTCTAGGTGGTATCCCACCTAAAGTGCTTAGAAGTTCTGAAACTCCCCAGATATAATATTAATTTATGTTTTCAGACAACGACACCGCCCAGCCAAGAATACTATCGCCACTCCTCTGCGCCACTAGTGATACCCAGCTAGCCTGCCTTCAGCTGTAAGTTAATAACCTACATATTTTCCTGAATAACCAGAATCATATAAAAGTTCCCTGTAAATCTCAAATTCATTCGTAGTATTTCATGATGCTTTAAGTGCGTAGAAGTCCCGCAACTCCCATCACAGAATATTACTTAATGTTTTCAGGAAACGACACCGCGCAGCCAAGAATATTATCGCAACTCCTCTGCACCACTAGTAGCACCCAGCTTGCCTGCCTTCTGTTGTAAGTTAATAACTTTTAAATTTTCCTGAAAAACAAGAGATCTTAAAGTTTCCTGGGAACTTCTTACTCAACTCATTATATCTAATCCTCTACACCATAATACAGAGGAAGTCGTTTTTGGGCAATATTTATTGCACTTTCTGTATCATCCAGTTGATGCACAAATTTACATTTTCATGCAGCCTTAGGTACTAGTTGCTTGCATTTAGATTATGTTTCCAGTTTCAATATTTGATGTACTTTCTGCGCTTCCTCAATCAGATTTTGAGAGTTTTTAATTATAGATCACATTATGCTGACTCTCTGCAACGTCCAGTTGATAAGATATTTTTTTGTCATTTCAGATCACCACACAGCGCAACCTCGCGCCACTCCTCTGCACCACTTATAGTACCCAACAAGCCTTCTGCTGTGAGTGAATCCCTTTTCAATTTTTCAGAATAACCAATGGGGTCAGAAGTTTATTATTAAACACAAAATTGTCCAATATTTCACTACACGTCATATTGAACGTCATTTTTCCATTATTGCTATCTTAAATGGGCGACTTGATTAAATGCACTTTCTATACCGTCCAACTGTTGTGGAAATTTAGTTCATGCTACCTAGAAGGTAACCAGCCATGAGTTTCTGCAACTCCCTTCATATAATATTTCTTAATTTTTTCAGGAAACTACATCATACAGTCAAAAATATTATCACCACTCCTCTGCACCACTATAACACCCAGCTTGCCTGCTTTCTATTGTAAGTTAATCACTTTAAAAATTTTCAGAATAAAAAGAGAGATCAAAAAGTTTCCTGGAAAACTCTTATTCAACTCGTTATGTGCTGATCATTTACTCAGTTGCCTTCAAATCAAGCTGCCTTACTATAGTTACTTGCATTCAATTTTGGCCTCCTGATACAAAATTGATTGCACACTGACAATATTCCAAAATTCACATTTATATTAACGTTTTTAATTTATGATCCCATCTTAGTTATTCTCAGCAATGTCTAATAATTAAGATATTTATTTTATTTTCAGATCACCAAGCCGTTCAGCCCCGAAAATAAGCGCTTATCCTCCGCGCTATTTGTAGTACCCTACTAGCCTACCTTCACCGGTAAGTTTGTGCTTTTTAAATATGTCTGAATAACTAAAGGTGTCGAAATCTGTAATCTGAAACCTGTAATAAAACTCAAAATTGTCCGATATTCACTACTTGTCACATAGAACGTCAATTTTCCAGTATTGCTGGCGTTCATTCTGTATTAAATGGATAACAATATTTTATTCACTTTCTTTACCGTGCAATTATTGCACAAACTTCGTTTTTCATGTTGCCTTGGTTGCCTAGAAATTATGTAAATTACTTGATGGAATATTTATTAATATTTTCAGGCAACGATACCGCACACCCAAAAACATTATCGCCACTCCTCTGCACCACTCGTAGAAACCAGCTTCTCTGCCTTCCGCTGTAAGTTAATCACTTTTTAATTTTCCGGAACAACCAGAGAGATCTAAAAGTATCCTGGAAACCTCTTATTCAACTCGTTATATGCTGACCCTCTTCTCCATTATATAGTTGAAGTCATTTAAAATATTTAATTCACTTTCTATATCATCCAGTTGTTGCACAAATTAACTTTTTCATGCTGCCTTACGAGTTGCATTTAGCTAATGTCTCCAGTTTTAGTATTTGATGCACGTTCCGCGCTTCCTCTATCGCGTTTTAAAGCATTTTTAATTTTTTATCTCACGTTGCAGAGAATAATTTGCAACGCCCAATTGATTAAATATTTATTTT
This sequence comes from Agrypnia vestita, assembly GCA_016648135.1. Lineage (NCBI taxonomy): Eukaryota > Metazoa > Arthropoda > Insecta > Trichoptera > Phryganeidae > Agrypnia > Agrypnia vestita. The sequence continues at coordinate 13,474 of JADDOH010006330.1, forward strand.
ATTTTCAGACCACCATCAGCCCCGAGCATTAGCGACACTTCTTTACGCCATTAGTAGAACCCAACAAGCCTGCTTTCAGCTGTAAGTTAATCCATTTTTAATTTTTAAGAATAACCAGAGGGGACGAAATTTCCTTGAATAATCTTATTTAACTAGAAATTTTCCGATATAACACTACATATTACATTGAACGTCATTTTTCTATTATTTCTCGCGTTCATTTTGTATTTGATGGATGACACGATTTTATGCACTTTCTATACCGTCCAATCATTGTACAAATTTAGTATTTCATGCTGCCTTGAAATTAACCAGCCTTCAATTTTTGCAACTCCCACCGAAGAATATTTCTTTATGTTTTCAGTCAACGACACCGCACACCCAAGAATATTTACGCCACTCCTCTGCACCCCTTGTAGCACCCAGCTCGCCTACCTTCTGCTGTAAGTTAATCACTTTTTGATTTTCCAGAATAACCAGAGAAATCTAAAAGTTTCCTGGTTATTCAACTCGTTATATGCTGATCCTCTTCCGCGTAATACAGTTGAAGTCCTTTTTAGATATCTTTTAATGCACTTTCTATATCATCCAGTTGTTGCACATAATTACTTTTTCATGCTGCCTAACTCATTATTTGCAGTTAGATCGTGTCTCCAGTTTTAATATTTGATACACGTTCCGCACTTCCTCTATTACGTTTTCAAGCATTTTCAATTTGTGATTTCATCGTTCTTATTCTTTGCAACGCCCAATCGATAAGATATTTTTTTATATTTTCAGATCACCACACCACAGAGCCCCGTAAATTATCAACACTCCTCAGCGCCACTAGTAGTACCAACTAGCCTGCCTCCATTTGTAAGTTAATGCCTGTTTAATTTAAAAAAATTAACAATTAAAAAATTTAATATTAACCTTATATTTAACTCAAAATTTTCCCATCTTTCACTACGTTTCACATTGAACGTCTTTTTTGCATTATACTCATATTAATTTGAAATCATTTTTCCTTTATTTCTGGCTTTCTTTCATTTCGCCTTTAATGGTCTGAACAATTTCATGCACTTTCTATGCGGCCCAGTTGTTAACATATGTTTTGTGTTTTTCCAGATAACCTAAGCTTCGCAAGACCCTCCTTTCAGCAGTCCTCGAGGAGGACCCAGACTCGTCCACCACGAGATGTGAGTTGATTTTTTGACTTTTATGTGGCGAGGAATTGAAATGGTGTGCAGTTGCTTTTTTAGCTTTACTACAGAAGAATTTATTACTTATGATAACCTGGAATTATTTATTTTTATAATATCTATGTATATGTGTATTGACGGACGTTTGGATCAGAATTAACTGTCGAATCTGAATAAAATAAGTTATAAAATAGCTACTGTTCTTATCTGCATTCCTTGAGTAAAATATAAAGGCGAATACTTTTTTTTCTCATTTATTTCACATTTTTGTATGGTTTTGATAAAAATTTTCATTCATTTGATAAAATTGAAATTTATTTATTAGGTTTCATATATTTCAAATTCACTATCTTCCTTAATCAACGCTTAGTAAATTATTTTATGAAACAATAACTTATCAAACCATGACCCAGAAATTGCCAACAAAGTGGCGCAATATTTCATGGGAAAAATAAGAAATTTTCTCCACTATGTAGACATTGATGACAATATTGGAAATGTTTTTTAAACGATTATCTTATATTGATAAAATATAATTTTCATCATTCAGCTGGTTTCATTAGAATTTATGTTTAAGAACCTTTTTTTCAATATATATTTCTGTGTGATATTTGAAACCTATCCATAAAAACGCGATAAAAATTCGATAGAAGCTTTGAGAAAAAAATCTTAATTTCGATCGCTTTGCTAAAGTCATTTTAAACAGGTTCAAAGATTATTACTTAAAATTCTGATACGATTCCTTCTGAGTTTTTAGCAAAGTTTGCGTATAGGTAACTTCGTTATTAATACTTCCCGATCGTCGTTCATTTCGTCGTAAAAATTTTAAATTAAGTCCCGTTCGGAAGTTAATTAAAAATTTTCTTTTACGATGCACATTCAAACTTAATAATTTAGTTGTCTCTCCGTCCGTTTGTCTGTCCGTCCATCTGTCTGTCCGTTCATCTCCATGTCTGTCTGTCCGTACATAACTTCATCTAACGTTCGTTATTTCTTTCGAATTCACGGCTAATAAGCAAACTGAACGGCCAGAGATGAGGCTTGAACCGAATTTTGCTACCGCCGCTTCTCTGTGGAATATATACTAGGCCTTAGCAAAGATGCGAACCAATGTTTCGTCATTTTTGACGGTTTACATCTAGTATCATTGAAACTTAATAATGAACTGTAAAAATTCTCAGAGCTCTATCTAGTCGAGAAGTTAGTAAAAAATCGATTTTAAGATCCACCACATCAAACAAACAAAATAAACAAACAAACAATCAACGAACAGATAGAGAGAGTTAAAAAATAAATGCATATAAAAAGCGAATTCTTTTATTGTTATTTTTTCAATTGATTCAGCAATTGCCTAATGCGTGATTGCTTCCGACTTCAAATATTATCAACAACTTCTTCTTCACTATTCAAAGTTTAACATAAACATATTGGTCAAAAGATTATTATATTTCAATCACTAATTTCAGAGATTATCGTACCCGAACTCTAATAAATGTAAACAAATATTTTTTTAATGAGAATCTTATTACTAGATTTTTCCTACAGAAGAATAATCAGTTATTAAGATAAATTATAGAAGTCTCCCAGAGACAAAACTATTTATTGGGTACACCTATATGGAAGTCTTTATAGGGTAACCCAGGACCTATGACCTAAATGGCTGGCTTTAGTAGTCACTCTTCGACCGAGTGCTTGATTCCAAAAATTTCAATTTCCCCAGACAGGCGCAACCCGCCGACGTCTTTGAAATACATCCGTCGCGAGTCGCGTCGTCTCCTCAGAATTGAGATAAGTTTCACACTTTCAAATTCACAATTCTAATAATTTTCGACTTTTTGTCCGTTCCTGAAAATGAAAACTTTTCCTGAAACTCTTTTTGGGACCTTATTGTTTTTATTTTTAAGGACTTCCCCCCTACCTCCCTCCCACCGGGTCCTTCACAAAAACGATATTTGATTTTTAGATTTTTTTACCACCTCCATTTTTTTTGATATTCACTCAGAACCACATTTACGATTTTGCGGGAACCGTCTTTGATAATTTCTTAACGGTGTCTACAGAACCGTGGAAAGGAAATTTCTTGGATAAGTTGATTATATTTTGACCGATAATATAAAGTTCATGTACATTTTTCAAGGAAGCAGTTAATTTAAAAAAAAAAAGTTAATAAAATTGTCTCGTAGAAACACGGCAGAATATCCGAGAATGAAAGTCGAGGGAATGTATGAAAGTAACGGGAATGTAAATAAAAATTACTTTGGGAGCGGGAAAGGTTTTCTGGTCTATTCTTCCGTGTTTCTACGACCATTCTGGCCGACTTTTAGAACCCATTGCAGGGTCCATCATCAGGGCTGATTTGTTGATGATGGTTTCCAAATTTGAGACCATCTGTCATCATGTCATGATGGATAAAATATCTATATCGAGATATAGATATTTTATATATAAAATAGATATAGATATATATATATATATAGATAGAGATATAGATATATATAAAATATCTATATAAGGCAGGAACACATCGAGATGTGTTCCTGCCTTTATTACACTACTTTTCGTTTAAAGTCAGAGGTTTGTAATAAATGTGGGATATTAAATAGCGTAAAACTGCAATGGCGTACTTTCTATAAATATTGAAACGTGAATTTGTTTATTCCGAAAATCAGCATAAAACTGTTATTTTCCGGAATTTGTGATTATTTACAGAATATTACATTATTTAATCACATTCAAGGTCAAATATGTGTCAATATTACTCCCCCATCCAAAAATTTTATATGCCAGGAAAAAAATCTGGCATTCTATCCTCTGGAGAACGGCATGATGATAAGTTTAATAATCAGATAGTTAACACATAACGTTATATGCCAAAATAAGTGGGGTATGTTGATAATTAAGTCTGTCGACAGCAAATTAATGAGTCTTATTAGAAGTAACATATTGTGACTAAATCACTTCTAACTTACATATTAAAAGCTTGTAGCCCCTTCGGTCGTTCTAATGAGGCAACACTTTTCATTTTATTTAGTTATATTGTTGTTTTAATCACTTTTTTTGTTCTTTTCAGATAGTGTTAAGTGTATTAGTGATAAAAGTCAAGTGATAAGTGCTTCACAAGTCTCTGTTTGCAGCACCCAGGCTCGCCCTGAGATGTAAGTTGATTTCTTTATTATTTTTTAAATAAATTACTTGCATAGTTATTTATTTATTATATTATTATATTATATTATTTATTATATTATTATTTATCAAGAGTTACGTTTGTAATGTAAGGTCAAGATGTTGTGTGCATATTCCGTACTCTTACAAAAGGGCAGCTAACTGACACTTCCAGAATACACGTGAAACAGCCCAGGTGATGAGATGCCCTCGCCATCTCCAGATCCTGGGCCTGTTCACGCTTCACTTTTACCGAAGCCATTAAATTTGTTTATTCCACAAGACTTTAGAGATGTCGGGATATGTTTGGTGTCCAGATTGATGTTATGCTCTATTTGATATTATCTTGGAAGCTTTTGAGTAATCTATGAAATATAAGAATATCTATAATACTATACATTTCTGCATTAATACGCATTATGAATTAGGGTCTTCTGAAGAGCCAATAAGTAATACTTTTTTGATATTCAGTATCATCAAAAATTATGTCCAACATCAAAGTGGTTGCACATAATTTTTATTTTGTGTAAACTTACAAACTTTGTATAAAGCACATTGTTAATTTTAAGAGTCCTCAGTACACGATTTTCGTATTTGCTCTCGATTTTTCTAAATTTAACGTAAAGTAACACAAAGTGGTTGGACATAATTATTCATTTGAGAAATCTAACAAACTTTGTATAAAGCACATTGTTGATTTTAAGCATCTACCGGTTTCGATACCGTACACGTTTTTTCATCAGGCGGACGCGAGTTATTTCCATAAATTAAATTTGTATGAATCAAGGTGGGATTATGGTGTCATTTGAGGCGGAGTGCATATTTCCTATTTCAATGTCTCACTGTCAAACTTCACCCCTGTCCTTCTACCACAATTATGTCAAAACCCCTGCCTAATACTTGATTCTTAAAAATTTTATTTATGGAAGTTATTGCGCGTCCGTCCTGATGAAACCGAAACCGGTAAACGTTTATAATCAATCAGTCTGGTTTATGCAAAGTTTGCTCTCAAATTAGGTGATCGATTATATCAGAATACTAGATGTGGTTTAGATCGATTCCGTCAGAAATTATGTATCAGAGGATCTGTATCAATAAAAATAACAGGTCTTTAAGATCCGTTTGTTCGAACGGTATAGTTCACTTTTTCCTACGACTTATTTCGGTCTCCAGTTCATTGTTCGTTTATGCGCGAGTATGAAATAAAATGCGGATTAAAAATAGTTTCAACAAAAGGATTACTGCAATTTTATGATGAAGAAATATAGGCATTTATTTTTGTTATGACCCTTATTTTATATGATGTGCGCGGTGATTATGAGATTATGAGGAGTGGTGACAAATCAATTGCGAACCATACAAATCCGGGGCATACCAATAAATAATGTCGCCGTCATGGTGTTAACATTGCCTTGCCGAAATGCTGATACGCTTATGTTGACTAGTTTTTATGTAGATATTAATTACACATAAATATATCAACGTAAGTACCTCTTAAACGTTATGAAACGCCGGTATTTGACTTAAATCTTACATGAAGGTTTCGTGATATATAATTTATATTTGTTTTTTTATAGTTATTGTAAGTTTTATAAAGAAAGATCGACCGTTAATAGCATATTTTCCAAATAACACAATTATTTTACTCCCTTGCCGATGGTAAATCAATGACTCCGTGACTCATTCATGACTTTGTGCGATACAAAACAACTGATAATTTCAAACTCTTATCTCAAATGCCGATAGAATTATAATACTATCAATAGTATTTTCCCCGTTATCTGCTGGTCAATATACAACTATTGAGTATTTAGTGTAGGTGTATTAAAAAATTGGTGTTGGATAATTCCACATTCATCATTTATTTGAAAAATGTTCAGTTATTTGGGCATAGTCGGTTTTGAAATTTATAAATCTATATTGATTTTAATTTAGAACGTCTTCTCAATACACTGAAGTAATTAGTCCGCCCTCTACCTCCGCGGGTAAAGGTCATCCTCCTGATGACGTTGAATAAGCATTCAACGAAACGTCGAGAATCGTTTCTCGGAAAAATATACAGTTCGTATAAAATATCCGCAACCAGTTACAGTTAAATATGTGTAACGACCGTAATAACAACCTTAACTCTTTAATAGCTTTAGTCTACTTTTGAAGATAGTTGTGGTCTGTGATGATGTAATTTCTGTGTACTGTTGGAGCTGAAAAATTCAGTATTATGAAAGGGGATGGATAGTGAAGTACTATCAGCTGAAGATAATAAGACCGTGCATGATCAGATAGAAGATTAGATAGAAGTTGAATTAAGATTTCCGGTACTGGAGAGATTGAAAATACATGATAAATTATTTGAGTAGCTTGTTGGTATAGTGGTTATGACTCTCGCTTAGATAGAATTGATTGAGTTTGAAGATGAAATGGATAGATAAGATTTTAAAACTTTCCAGTTTGTTGAGATGCTGGAGACTGAGATCTACATAACACACATCGGCATAATCAAGCAGAAGAAAAGTGGGAATTGTTATTTTACAGCAAATTGGGAGAAAATTCTTAAATCAGCTTAGGGATTGAATATTGTAAAATATTCGGCACAAAAGGTCTTCATCGATCTAGATAGCTAGGTTTCTTTACAACTTTAGCATTGGGTACGCATTGACTGTTGATTGAGATGAGAGCGTTCAATTTATTAATGCATTGTAGATAGGATTCGAAATAATTGCCTGAAACGGATTTACAAGAAGACTATGTTCCGTGGGCCGCATTGTGATAAAAACTGAGATCGTCGATCGTCGGTTTAACAGCGCTGACTTTTAATGTGAAGTGAACATAAGGCTGAAGGTCACCTGGAAGAAATGGTAGTGACATTTTAGATTGCTTGTTATTGATAAAAAAATAGTTAATAATACAGGATTTAAGACGCCTCCTTGTGGTACGCCAAATTTGAGATGATATCCGAATTGATTCCAGCAATTTGATGCGCTATTTAAATAACCTTAAAGCAATATTAACACTGTTGAATACTTTAAATTGAATAAAAATAGTTTGGCCATTAAGATATAAAGAGTAAACGCAAACAAGTCAACAGAGGTAAACGAGCATCTAATGTGAAGTAATGTGAATTTTTATTATTTATAGCACGACTTATGCTACTCTTTTTGACTTTGACTAAGACTGTAGAAGTACGTTTAAGTAAGTTTTGAAATCTAACTGAAAAGGATCACGGCGGGGATTGTTATAGAGCCAGGTAGTGAGTAGGTTTTGTACTGCACCTTCAGTAACTTTAGAAATAATCGCTAGAAATGAGACGGGCTGGTAGTAAAATTGTTGGTAAAGTATGGCGTGTGCAGTTTCCCACGATGAGAGAAAGTGACCTTCCATCAATAAGTGGCTGATGATGTGAGTGATGATTGGTAAAATTAATGGATGACGTAGTCGGGTCATATCAATTTTAAAGCCATAAGAGTCAATAGATTTGGTAGTTACTGAGGAAATAATGTTAGAAATCTCAGTATTAGTCACTCTGACTGCTTGTCTGTCTGTTTTCTTTGCAAATCTACGCTGTTTGTTAGATCTGACCCAAATTTTGCACACTTATTATTTAGTACTATTCAAAAAACTTATGTGCCATCGCCCCTCCATTATCACGTTGTCTATCATTTTTAAATAAAACACAAATCACTTTTGTGTTCACAACTTTATTAGATTATACAATCTACATGTTTCGAGAACAATGTTCTCTCTTCAGGATTGTCTGTGACTAAAATTGAAAAAGATAAACAATACGAGTGTGTTACGGTGAAGGGATGGTGAGGGGAGGGGGGGAGGTCGGTCGAGGTTGTCATCTCAAGGGGATGGAATCTTAAGTGGAAAAATATTCAAAAGTGGGTTTTGCACAAATTTAGTTTGGTTATTTGTTATATTTGAATTAAATTATTGTTATTATTGATATTAATTCATTGTTATTATGTCTGAACTTTACAAAACTAAAACATTATCTCGTACGACATAAGAAAATATATTTATAAGTCGCCACTTGAAGTGCTGTTGTAGCGTATTCTCGCAGATGTATACACTTTGCCAGCGGTTCCAAAAGTGTTGACGAATCTTTTCTAGTTTTGTGTAGCGACCTAGACTACTCTGGCTCTAAGCCTCTAGGTCCGGCGACGATATTGACGTCAGTGGCCGGCCGACCAGAAAGTGTCCCGGGGTAAGAGGAAGGAGATCGTGAGGAGAGGCAGACATGTGTTAATGGGGTCGGCTATTTAGGATAGCCCCAATTTGCGCAAAATGAGTAAATTACCCTTCACACGCAACATTTGCTTTCAATGCCAATTGATTGATTTAAGTAAGGCCGTCAAGTTCTTTTGAAAACGATTGATTTTGAGCAAACCTAACTAAATGTGCAACGAATTATTTAGCTCTTCAACTGATAAACGACCGCTCAATTTTGAATCAGAGTTAGTTATTTTGTTATGTAGAAAACTTAAAACATAAGCAAATGTACGCTTTAATTTTGAAAAATTAGAAAAGTTTTCGAATTCAATTATAGGTTTCTGGATTACTGTAGTATGAGATTTTATCTCGGGTAAAATCTCACTAGGCTGAGATTTCAAAATAGGCCATTCTGACTTGATTTTGTATAAAAACTGTGGACCCGGCCACCAGCTCTCCAGACCTTGCAACTGGCTAGCATTGACACCTCTGGAAATATAGTCAGCCAGGTTAGAATCAGTAGGCACGTGGTGCCATAAAGACCGCAATTTGGTGTTTTCGAAAATCTCAACTACTCTATTTGCTCCCAAAATCATGAGTTTGTTAGGACTAGTGTTTAGCCATCCAATGACGACAATCGAATCGCACCGGTGAACGTTTGAGATATAGAACATCGTAGAGATTCTACGACCACTTTACATAGGCGGGCTGCTAGTAGAGCTCCGCATGGCTCTAGCCGGAGATAGTAGTAGGTTTGACAGGAGCCACTTTAGATTTGGCACAGAGAAGCTTGACTACAATATCACGGAACGAGTGTAACTCTGAGGATGTAGGAGTGTCGCATAATGCGTGTCTCGGTAGTTGTATAGAAGAAAGTGATGAAAAAATGTAATGCATTCTTACACATTATATTTTATGTATGGATTCATTCCAATATTGTTTTCGAATCCACAACTGTTGCATAAGCATTTTGGGTTATACTGTGCATGGAGACAACAGCCCCAAAGGATCAAAAATCGTGAAAGAAGTGGACAAGATATTCCTTTTAGTTATATCGACGTTATTACTCGTACTTCGATTGAAAAATAAAGTATGTCCGATTTAGGGTTCTAACCTAGACCTAAAGTACTGGAAGAATCGCTCAGGCTTAGTTTCTCTTGCACATTGACATTGCAAGATTCGAATATTGTAGGTGAATTAGATCTGAATTTTAGCAAATGGAAACATTTCATAATATGATTGAAGAAATTGTGTTTAGAAGTGACCTTTTCGGAAGCTCCTCCAGCTCCCAGAATGAAGAGATGTGTTGATCAATATTGTCTTGTTTAGAGAAACCATTTCTAGAAAAAATTGCATTGAACCTGTTTATGTTCACAGTTTAAAACAATAGCACTGGATATAATCCAGCCAAACTGAGAACTTTGTAAAAATTGTTTGTTTGCGCCGAGTGACCTCTGCTCTTTGCCTATGTGCAAATTAATAGGAGAGGAGTCATTGAAATTACGATTAGCTGGCTTGATATTCGGCGGAACATTTTTAAAACAATAGGACCGGATATAATCCAGTCAAACTGATTACTTCGTAGAAATGGTTTGTCTGCGCCGAGTGACTTATGTTCTTTGCCTATGGTCTGCCTAAAGATGTCAGCGCCTATGAAAAAATCAATAGGAGAAGATTCATTACATTTTTGATCAGCTTATGTGATATTCGGTGGAAGCTCGAAATGTTTGTGATTGATTGAGAACTTGGAATTTTCTGTTAGCTCAGGGGATTTATCTAAGAAATTCGGACACTTGCAAATGTTATGGTCTCCTTTGCAAAAGACACAACAAAAATGAAATTCACTGTTATAAATACTATCTTGGGTAGAGCATGAAAATGATTTGGCATAATTTTTAGAATATTTATGAGAATGGTCAGTAGGCGTTACGCTCGAGAGATGGTGGTCGTATTTCGCAACCTGTATTTCTGGCAGTTTAATACCTTGAGACTGATTATAGTGACTAACATGAATAAGCAGGCGCCGTAGAGCTACCCTTGAGACCAGGGGCGGACTGGCACCCTTGGGGGCTCTCGGTTAGAACCAGTGAAGGGGCCCCTGCATTTTGACCTTTATTATAAATATTTTTTTATAATTTTCACATACATTGATTTAACATTTGCCAAAATACAGAGCAATTTTACGGCAAGGTTGCATCTCAATCTTAACATGGGTCTAGGGGCTATGTGCAAGCAATTTCGTATACGTGACTTCAAAGCTGTAGCTGCAAGTAGGCCTATTTAATATTTATGTCAAAGGTATAATTTAAATATCTAATTAACAAATACTTTGTATACTGGAAATAATTACGCTTTTTATTCAAGGATAAACATTAAGCTCTTTAAAATATTTATCCTTTAGTACCTCAACTAAACCATAGATTTTTTCTTAAGTTCTTCACTTGTTCTGCGTATAGTTTTCCGGGATATTTTGCCGTGTACATGTGACCTCTCCGGCTGACATTTTGGATCAGGGTCTCTCACTCACCAAATAACTTCTGTCAACTTTACACATTTTAGCAATAAAGAACTTCGAACTTCAAACAAAGAACTTCGCACGGCAGACTATCAACTTTTGTGATTTCTTGGAATTTTATGGTGTCCAGCCAGAAACTGTCTTTTAAAATTTCTTCTTCTTCTTTTCTGGCATCTAAATTGTGGAAGTAAATGATTTTAATTTTTGACCAGGTAGTATTTCAGCGACTTTGTCCTTAGATTTGAGGATCTTTTTTCTTTAAAATCCATTTCTACTTCTATATCGACAACATCGTCAAAATCACTATTGACTTTACTTGAATATTTTCAGGTCATTCATACAGAACGTCGAATTGTCTATCACATCTTTTACCAGATATTTGTCGTTACCATCCCTGAACCAAATTCCATGCTGTACTGTAGTCTATGTTCATACTTTGTGAATATATAGAAACAGGAGATGTATCAAGAGAAATATCCAGCAAAACAAAAAAATGTTTTCAAATTAAGTCCACTGAACAATCAAGTTCCTCGACATGAATTTAAATTAAAAATCAAAACTTCCACTGGATATTTCCCACAAAACATTTAGAAAATGGATGAACTTTTCTGCATGAGATTGATCATCACTTCTTAAAAACCCTTTATCTTCAATCGATGAAACAGCCTTGTGTTTACTCCACCACTTCAGGTTTTCAGGTTATTTTAGGTTTCGGGATCTATCGAAATCGGGAATCTTCTTCTTCTTCTTTTTACATCCTTGATCTGTGATGACAGATCAGTCATGGTCTTGCGACGGACGAGGACGTCCAGCTCTCTCTCCATCTCTTTGGTGGTCTCCCTGATGGTCGGCGCCCTTCTGGAATCCCACGCATAAAGGCTCTGGGAAGTCTCGCCTGCTCCATTCTCTCGACATGGTCCCTCCAGAAACGCCTTCTCTGCCTGCTCCATCTTAAAGTGTCTTGTATAATCGGAAACCTGAAATATCAAGACTTTTTTTGGGTATCGGAATCGGAGAATTTTAACCTAGGTCGTTACCGATTCCGTTTTCGAAAAGCTTATAAAATGAGCATTAGTTGACATTTACTTGTATTTCAGAAGCAGTATTTGTGTGGATATAACTTATATGTAATTGAAACAATAAGAAATATAAGGAATTAGTCATCCCAGTTTTATCTTATCGTAAGGTTACAATCGTCATTATTGACTTATGATGATGGCGTAATTAACCTTATCTTCTCATACTAAAATTACAAAAAATGTCAGTTCTATCTTATCGTAACATTCAATTTGGGTTCCTACTTGTCTTATCGTCAAATAATATTCACAGACCTATGATGTCGTATCATAGAGAGGCAACTAATCAAAGCAAGAATTAAGATCAAGTAACCTTTCCGCTTTGAAATATATGTTTTTCATTGGCCAGAAACTATAACGGATGATGAGACTGTAGTATAATCAGGATTTGATTTGGTATGACTCATCTCTAAAATATTCAAAAGTTTATCATTTGTTATACTATATTCTTCTTTTACATGGAACCACTGGTTTAGAAAATGAGAGGGAAATGTATATTCATTATAAAAAAAAATGAATCATTAAAAACCTCTCAGCGGTTAATATCATCAATATAAGGCTGTACGTTGATAAAATATAAAAAGTGTTTTTTTTTTAATATAAAAGAAGGCATATAACAGTTTATAAAATCAGTTCAAGTAGTATGTCTTAATATCCTTTATTGAATGGTAATATTTTTTCTCTACAGAGACGATTTAAATATATTACCAATGTTTACATAGGATTCATCTTCTTTTCCTTTCGTTTCACTTTTACAACAAGAAAATAAATAAACTATGACACATAATTTATAAGTAGAAAATGTTATAATGCAGTACAAGTAAAGAACGTTTCTATTTCGTCACCCGATCTTTTCAATTTTGCTGCGGATGCACTAGTGAAACTTGTTTCTTCTTCTGCAGTGTGTTGATTATCTCTAAATTGTCTTTTCGTCTTTCTATATGCACGCTTTGCACCATATGTATTTTGAACTTTTTATTCATTTTACACAAAAACTACAATATTCTCTCAAAATATTTATAAAATATTCGCAGAGAACCCACGTCAACGATGTTTAAAGATTGACTCGATACTAACCTGAAATAAATAGTAGAACGAAAAGATTTTAAAAAGAAATACGTTAATATGACCTTCAGTTAAATATACATTATTTAGGTATATTATATAAGAAAGGTTTTATGTGGTAATCCATCCGCAGTAGTTGGCAACGTCTTGTTCGATTTGTTCCGGTTACTTGCCGCACCATCGAAATCGCTGTATCTCGGTAAACAATTGGAATTTTGAAAAATTCCTTTGAAGACATAATTCTGAATGTCTAAACTTACGAAATTTACAAAAAAAATTTTTTTGATTTTTTAAAGTTTCTAGACTAGAATACCCCCTTAAACACTTTATTTGCCTTGCCAGTTGAGTTCACAAAGGTTATATATTAATGTTTACAATGTGAACAGACATTTTTTGTCAAATCTGTAACCTAGGCAACGCCGGGTACGGACTGGCAGCTCTGAATGAGCTCATCGCATGAAGACCCGCTAAGTAATCCTGGTGCACATGCTTCATATTGCAACAAACTGTCTTCGCGCTCCGAGCCTGCTGGGGGCTGGCTGCGCTGCGTCACGTGTTCCCGTTGGACGCAGTAAAAAGCAATAATATACATATTGAGAACAAATTATTATTTTTTAAATAGAGATGCGAACACGGAATACGTGTCACATCAATATTCTTACTATTTTCAAACTAAGCTAAATGCTTGCGCTATGAAAATAGGACTTACTTGCTGGTCTGGAGTGAGTTCCGAAATCACGACCTTTGGATAACGAGGCGAGTGTCCTAACCATACAAACAACAAGCTACTCAATTACGAAAAGATATAAATCGATAAGTAAAAAACTAACCCATAAAAACCAAGTTTTTATTATACTCCCTTTCTTATTTACTAGTGGAAACTGCTTTGGCGCTTAATCTACGCGTTGAGCTTCGGTCGGGCGACGCTAAGAAAGGGAGTATAAAAAAATTCCAAAAATCCAAAATTATACTATAATCAGGTTACGTGTCTACCAGATGCGTCGGAATCTCCATACAACTTACTGAGTTGTATGAAAAAACCATTCAAAATTTGAAAAATTCAAAATTATACATTAATTTATTTTTTTTTAACGAAAATTTGACAGATCTTCTCGATCGTCCCCACGAGTCTACTTACAAAGTTTCAGCTCGATTGGATCAGGGGAAAATAGTTACAAATCGATCTTAAGTTTTTTCGTCAAAAAAGCAGAAGACACGAGTTAATATAAAGGGAGTAAAAAACTAACCCATAAAAACCAAGTTTTTATTTTACTCCCTTTCTTTGTAAATTAAGTTTACCATCATGTAATTAAATAATTGATTGACTGAAAATGAAACATAACTAGACAAATCTATCTATGTCAAAAATCTCTAAAAATATATTTTGATTATTTGATTTCTTCCCAAAAAAACCGAAGTGTGCCGTCATCTGTGAACCAAATGTCATAAATTTTCGAAATTCGTAGTGAAGTGCCTATTATACATACCGACGGAGTAATTCAAATTTTAAATATTCCGTGACATTATAAGGCCGCCGTTGGTAGTAATAAAACTTTTGTAATGATTCCAATTTGAAAAAACCATTAAAATTTCTAAAAATCCAAAATAATACTATAAACATTAATTTTTTTAACGAAAATTTGATAGATCTTCTTTATCGTTGCTATGGGTCTTCTTGCAAAGTATCAGCTCGATTGAGTCACGGGAAAAGTGTTTAAAATCGATCCAAAGTTTTTTCGTCAAGCAAACAAGCAAGCAGACGCCACGATTTAAAAGAAAGGAAGTAATAAAAGCGTTAATATACGTAAAATACAAAAATAAGAAACATAGAACTCTATCTAATTATTATGTAGTTCCTGTGTTGTGTGTCATTATGTCCGTAATTCGTATGTCGTTTAACCCATACTACATAATATGGACAAAATGGATTTTACTTGATATGTGATATATTGTTTTTTATTTCTCGATCCTCGATATTTATTTTTATTTTGGAACCTGTGCCTAATGCAGAAAATGAACTAAAGAGTATTATAAAAAAATCGACTGTTTTAACTTTTATAATTAAAAATATGTCAATAAAAGTAAAACGCTGCCATTTAGTAATTAATGTTCGGAACAAGTAGATGAGTTTATGTTTGTGAAATATATTTGATAGTGGAGGGAAGGCTAAAAAGATTTCAAGAGGAGGTAGTGTGCAGGAAATAAGATGAGCGATGCTTTGAATCCAATATTTTATTTTGGAAACATGTCAACTGAGGGAAGACGTAATGGATTTTTAGTACCGACACTTGTATATACTGAGGTGAAGCTTGAAACTGACAGAAGAGAAAGGAAAGTAGAATGAACGCAGCGTCATTAGATCATTTGGGAGTTTGTGTGGCAAGTCTATTTACGATAGAGTGAAGAATCATACAAGTGAATAGAATAGCGGAATGAACAGAAGTAGAAATATGTCGCTCAGATGGCCATTGCCGGGGAATATCTCCCGAAAGTGCTCCCGATCTGGGCTCTCTCCTGGGAAGTCCGTGGTCAGTGGTCCGCCGCTGCCGGTCTTCCGATTAGTCTGCTCCTGCTCTGCTGCCGGTCGGCTGGGAACTCTTCAACCATAATGCACAAAATATATCCGTGTTAAATTGTTGACTCCCGTTTGAATCAAAACCCGTCCGATTTGGTGCGATGGTGGAAAAATATCTTATAGTTTTGATCCCACTGTATCTTCGTCGAGACGGACGCACAATAATTAAATATGAGTGAATCCATAACTTATCTATATCGCATTCGGCCTTTCACTAAATTATCCATCGTTTAGTAAATGTACCAATGACGAGTGTCCACTATTCGAATATCAACCAAGAAGCCAAATATTATATCGCAATTCGCAATAAATATTTATATTCCCTTTACAGCCAATACTATTTATTGAATTTGAATTTGAAACATTAATAACGCACTATAATTTAAAATTTACCAAATTGCACTAGACCCGCATTTTATAGCAATAGTAAATTAGGTAGGGTCTTGATAAACTCATCAGATAAAGACCAACTACATCGGTTCGGTATATATTCACTTAATCGCAGTGACGGCACGCATTCTTATCTAAAATTTATATTAAAAAACACAAAGGATGCCATCGTAATAATAATTTATCGGAATTAGTACACAATCTTTTAGAGATAAGCCAGACATTCTAAAAGAAAAAGATATTGAAATATTATTCATAAATAATAT
>JADDOH010006331.1:0-123233 GCA_016648135.1 Agrypnia vestita
AAAAAATTAACCCATAAAAGCCAAGTTTTTATTATGCTCCCTTTCTCGTTGAATCAGGTTTCGTACCTACTGCACGAGTCGGGGTCATTGTTGATTTGTATTGATTCCAATTTGAAAAACCCATTAAAATTTCGAAAATTTCAAAATTATATTATAGTTATTATTTTTTAAACGAAAATTTGTTAGATCATTTTAATCGTCGCCACGAGTCTGCCTGCAAAGTTTCAGCTCGATTGGATCACGGGAAAAGGGTTAAAAATCAATCCAAAGTTTTTTCGGCAGACAACAAACCGCAGACGCTACGAGTTAAAAGAAAGGGAGTAAAAATAATATTTAGGTTTCTTCTATCATTTTTCGTTTTGAATGACCATTTAGGATCTATAACGATTTAAAGTTGGTCAACAAACATTTCCACTTAAATTTTCAATACTTATAATAAAGCAGTCGGATTTTTTGATTTTTTAAATTTCCTTTTTCTTTTCTCCACCATGTACATCATCCAGATTCGTCCAGATTGAATTAAACAGGTTTAATTATGGCGGCCCTCGTAGCGCAGTGGGTATGACACACACACACCGAGGGTTCCGGGTTCGATTCCCGGTGAGATCACAATTTAATATGTGTGATTTACTCAAGCCTGGTTGTATTGTGATGTGTTTCACTTCTGTAATTGGGCCTCCTGGCCTGGTAAAGCGTAAAAAAAATAGAATTATGTTACAACACTGACATATAATGGATATAACAGAGCTAGTCCACAATACTTTATAGGATATAGGAGGATTCCTGATTTGTTGATTATGAGTCGAAAATTTTTCGACGTCGTAAAGACGTCGAAACAAAAAACGAGTCGAAAAAAAACGAAAAGTTAAAGCAACCATGACCTAATTAATATTAATAATTATTTATTACAAAAAGTTGAATACCATTACAGTATCTAACTTATATCGGTTATGAAAAATTCATTCGTTCCAATACAAGTTAAATAAAATGCTAAAAACTTTGCAGAACCTCAGGATAGAATTTTTCCCTTGCTTTTTTAGACTTAGGTTGTAGAAGGTAAAAAAATGTGTGCATACAACGTTAAAATATAAGAAATCAGGTTATAGTGTTAAATAATGTCCCGAATATAATATATAAAATTCAGAATTGTTACTATAACGTAAATGAAATGATTATTTATGGAGTTTCAAAGCGTCTGGCGGAAGAAATGCCCATCGTAAATAAAAGTCTGGCAATCTTATTCTCAATATTAATTTATGGTATGGAAGCTTGGACGCTTACCAAAGAATTGATAAGGCAACAAGAAGCTTTCGAGATGTGGGTCTATATGAGAATATTAAAAATAAACTAGATAGACAGAGTTACGAATGAAGATGTTACGAATTATGATAAATTATAGAGGTCTGTAATTTATCATAATTAATTCTATAATTTGTCATAGAGACGAAGCAATTTTTTATGGGAAACGTATGGAAGGCTTTACAGGGTGGCCCAGGGCTTACGATTAATATTACTAAATATTCCACTTAAATGTATAGATATCATTGCCAGCTACGAAATCTATGTATAATATGGAAACCAAATCATAAGGCCTAAATTTAAAACAACCCAAATGCAGAACCACTATATTTATAAAGCCATCAACTACTAAATAATCTACCTATACTTAAATTCATAAATTGTTATCAAAGCACTTTTTATTACCACCCATATTATTAAATAACTCACATATGTACCTACCTGTATACAAAATAAGAACTAAGGCTCCCTCATCAGACTCAAGAGCTTTCCTTCACTGATGAAATCTACATGACCAACCAAGTATTAAAAAAAATGTCAATTTAATTTGTAAATATATGATTTGCACCTCGTATTAAATTTAAAAATATATCATGGGAAGGACTTTAGCACGGTCCATTCGAATATATGAAAGAAACTGATGTAAAACATAATACAGCAAGCATACACTATTGTTCCGTTATACTCGTACATATTAAAAAATTAGGTTTTTTATTTTTACGTTTCATTTACTCATTTTTTTGGACCTGAATTACCTGTTATCTGCCAAAATCCCTCGAACTCGAATGTCATAATATTCACAC
The DNA here is from genome assembly GCA_016648135.1 of Agrypnia vestita. Lineage (NCBI taxonomy): Eukaryota > Metazoa > Arthropoda > Insecta > Trichoptera > Phryganeidae > Agrypnia > Agrypnia vestita. Next base: position 2,103 of record JADDOH010006331.1, read on the forward strand.
CTTCTTACCTATTATAGTGTACATATTCATAAAATATTTCAGGTTTGATAATGTAACGTAAGTTTAGCTGCTCTTAGTCTGTAAGCTATATTTCAAATATTCCCTTACGTCGAGGTCTTTTACGTGTCACGTGATTATATCTACATGACCTTGGATCTAACTCACTCTGCACTTGTGTGGTAATTTTATATCTTGTTTAACTTTTTAATTGGTATCATAACTTATTATTAATGAATAAAAACCAATAAAAAGAGTATTCTAAAGATATTATCGTCTCGTTGTAAAATAATTTTACATTATTCATTTAATGTCTTCATCAATGCCATTTCAGAGTTATTGATGACATTTAAGTAATCTGTTAATTAAAAAATAAATATAAAATAAAGCATCGGTAGAGTATTGGATAAATGATACAAATATAAGAATAATAGATAGTTTTTAAAAAATTAAAAAATCAACACACGATTTTAATACTTCAATATTTTTATCATCCACAATAGCACGATTGTTTCGGCAGGTTATGCCATTATCAACTGGTAAACATAGAACACTTTAGTGAGTTTATATACAAAAAATATTTGATGAAACTGGGTGAAATTACATGAATAATAATACAATTTCAGGTGGAATAATTGTAAAACCATTACCTGTATTAATTTTTTAATGTTTAGAAACAGGACAAATGACATGATTAATTATTAGAAAAATTCAGCAAGAAACAACTCTATTAGTCAACTTGGTTGAACGTTCTTGTGCAGAAAACAAAACTGCTGATTCAAAAATTCAATAAAAATAACAAAGGCTTTAAGAGATATTTCGTAAACAAACGAAATTCCCATATCTTGTTTTAGCTCTCCTGAAAACCTGAATTTTTTGACCCTTTCCTTTCGCCCACAGAATTGGTCCTGCGGTTTAAGGTCGGCCATCTTCTTGATTCTTCGTTGGTCTTTATAACGGATATCCAATAAGTTTGTCATTTTGTTATGTATTGATTTTGTTTTAATTCTGCACATAGAAAAAATGTATGGAATTCATTATTTGGAATGGTTTATTTATCGATATAAAAAATCTCGAGACATTCTTCACTAACAAGCTCCATAACATTCCTTTTTATGTCAAACGACATTCTAATAAATTTATTCTGAAATAATTGCCTTATAATTCTGTATTTTATAGCATATATCTTCTTGTAGGGCAATAGTTTCGAACTACTTGTCAAATTATTCTAAGTCACTAAGTGTCTCGCTATTTCTATAAACGAGTATTTTTTATTTTTTTTATTTATTATCTTAGGCCTTGTATGCTTTTACGTAGGTATATAGTTATATTATTTTTTTGTACATAATAGTATGTTCACTTTTTTAAATAAATATTAATGCAATAATTGAAAACAAATCAACAAAAAATCCTACTAATTCAATAGAAGCAATAGTTACCAATTCAAAATCCACTTAATTAAACTCAGAACTTAGCAAATTCGATATACAAATATGTCTTCAATTCAAGTATACTCCTACTACGAAAAACGTCAACGAAATTCAACTTATTACCAAGTCGGTGCAATCGTGTTATTGGTGAATTAACGGCACATTTATCTTTAAGCCATGTATTCACTAGGGGACAAATTGTCCCTCAACAGCAAGCGCGGCATGGAGTCTACGTGACGTTACAACGTCGTGCACTGTTCCGCGACGTCGCGCACAACATAACGCGGCATTTCTACGTGTCATGGCAAAGTTGCCATGCGCACGGTAGGTACCCGAGCCAGCTCACTGCGACATTATGCGGAGCGTCAGTACCACATGGTATGTTTAAAAGTGAATAGGCATGCGCTGTATCTGTCAAGATGACAATGTGGAGAAACGAAATTGTTCTTGAACTCATCGAGCTGTATCGATCGAAGATCGCATAGAATATCCGTCCTTCTTTCTCTTTGCAGTAAATAATTTCGCATCCACTACCTTTTTCTCCTCTTACGTTTCGATAAACTCGTTAACATAGATAGATACATAAGCAGCTGTCATCATAACCTCATAGGGTAACATTTCCGCGACGTGTGGAAAACAATAATTATTTGTAAGGACCTTGTTTTTAATAATATTCAATTTACTACAGTAAAACCTCGTTTATTTGAAATTGCGACCCAAAAAAACATTTCGAATTGCGCGGAACCCCGTTTTCGCTAAATGACGAAGTGTAAATAGATACCGCAGCTGTCATCATAACCTCATCGGGTGACATTTCCGCGACAAGATATGTGAGTCCCGGTGTGTACACGACAAATGACCGCGTCATTGTCCCCGAAACATGAACGTAGATGTTCATGCGACATGCCGCGCGGAATGCTGCGCTATTTGTCCCCTAGTGAATACATGGCTTTATGGATCCTATTATCAAAATGTATATTATATTTAAACTATTTTTTTCTATTCTGATGTATGTTAATAGTTTGGAAGAATGTCATTTACACATATATTTATTGCTTTAAAAACTCCAATAAAACTATAGATATCTTATTATCAATGGCGACATCTGTATTAGTTTATGGAAATGGAAATGGAAATGACAAAGTTGTCGACTGTAGGTGGCAGTAGTATAAATACAACTCACATACGGAACAAGGTGTGCGAGTTAAACACATATACAACTACCAAAAAATTAATAGTCGTGGCAGTCTATCATGGGCGGAATTGGTTAACGTTACATTGTGTAAAATGATCACTTAAGCCAATCGCACAATAGGTCGTAAGCCCTGTGAACACCTAAAAATACTTCCATACCTACATTCCCATATATAAAATAGCTTCGCCTCAACGAGACATTTTAATATATATTGATTAATGATGTTCCTCTGGGGCTAGAATCCAGTATTGCGTTCATGAAAATTTTGAACATACTTGAAATATTCTGATCATATAAAGTTAGATGAGATCTATGTGCACTCTGCTGCGCGTAGCAGAGACTACCCCAACTTCACATATTATTTCATTTAAATACATAATTGCAAGCTTTCGGAAATGTACAATTAATAACGCAATGTCTATTCAATTATAATCTAACATCAAACGTTTACGCAACAGAAGACCTGTTCTTGAACTTAGGCACGTAAGGCATAATTACAATATGATTGTTTACTAAAGTGCATTTGTGTATAGGTATCTAAAAATGTAATAAATATGCGTATCTTTCCGATCTGCGTTCTCAAAGGATCATCGGATCAAATCTCCGACAGTGTAATTTGCATTTTGTTGTAAATATATATTATTATTTGATGAATATTAAACGGTCGTACGTGAGTATCAAATCTTTTGTCTCTTTCCTTCTTTTCCTTTCTTACTCAAACTCAGATCACCTATCTACCCTTAGAACGATTCATTGATTATTTTCTACTACGATACTATTAGAACTGACTGTCACATCCACTCACCGTGGCCCATGTAACATAGATTTGGCAATGAAGAGTGGTTTTGTAGACTTATTTTGCCAAACCTGCTGTCAATTTTGAAATGTTTAAATCGTAATTTATAGCAACATATCAGTGTTACTTCCTAATTGTAAATTTGTATAACTGAAAATCTAATTACTTCTAAAGAACGCTGTTTATTTTTAACATTAATTATATTTCTTTAAAAACTATGCTGACTGTACATATTTTATACCGTATTGTACACTAACTGCCGTATTTTCGTTATAACAACGATGCTATAATTAGCAAGACATAAAACAGACGGGACGTACGAGTTTGTTTGTTTGTTTGTCGCGTAAGTTTCTTTGTTTCTCAAAGACGCGGTCAAGACATCTGTATAGCACTATATATAAAATAGCCCTTACACTATATTCATTAGATGTCTATAATATTACTTATCAGAAGTTTATTTTATGGTATTTCGTGCCTTATAAATAAATAAATAAACTTTGTGAAATTAACTTTAAAAATTAATTTTATGATAAACGAGTTAAATTATCTTAATTTTGAAAGCGAGAAAACTGATCAAATAGTAAATATCTCTAATTGACTTTATAGATGTTCAAATTGTAGGTATCTTTTAACTTTATACAGTCCATGACATGTTTTATGCAAGTAATTCTGAATTACAGTTACAAATACAACTTTAATTGCTTGGAAAATGGCTAAAGATCAATTTAAAACCTACGCCTTCGTATATTCCAATTTCTATAAAATTAATATACATTTTCTCTTTCAAATTGATCTTAAACATTGTAAATGTTCGATTGAATCATTATACATTTATTCACCGATTAGCAGCTGCTTAATAGTGCGATATTATTATAAATTTACCTACAGTGACAACAATGGGAATGCTCAACGAAGATAATACAATAGACATAGCAAGCCTTGACATCATACATGCGTAATGTAACAATCAATTGATCTGTGAACGCTGCAACATGTCCGCTACCTGTACGTAGAAGACATAAAAATATTGTTTTATATTTTTATTACCTTGCTAATTGACATCACACCGTAAAGAATATTTTTCTATGCATTTTGTTTCTCAACAGGTCAGAGTATAAATGGGATGAATTTCACTGAGATTGAATCCACTGAGAAATTATTGAAGTTCTTCGCTGTATACAATAGACTCGATTATTAGGGGATGCATTAAACGGTTTGCACATTAACTGGATTTGAAAAATTTGAAAAATCCTAGATTTTTGAAGTTATAAGAAGTTGCGCAAGAAGCATGTAGCGGAAGTGCGATACCAGAACTAACGACGCCATATTGAATTCTCGTCAGATGTTAGATTCTGCTTACATACAAATTCATTCGACATTCAATGCGGCTGTCAAAGTTGTATAATTTCGAAACTTTCGAATACGGAACCGTTTTAGGTCGAAAATCTATAAAATAAGAAAGTTGGTAGATACTTGAACTTTTTTGAAAATGCACCTGCTTTTTTGCGAAAAACGTCTGAATAACGAAGCCATATTGAATTCTCGTCAGTTGTCAGATTCTCTTTACATGCGAGTTCACAAATGTTTCGATCGTTTTTTAAGAAATTTTTTGTTTGCCCCAATTATTTTATATATTCGAGGATTCTGTAAGTTTGAGTTTTAATTCTTTTCACGAAACTTAATAAAATAATCGACAATGATCACTGTAGATTTTTACAACTCAATACTTTGAGCATCATTTATATATATATATTTTAGTTTTTAAGTATAACTTCTAGATACCGCGCGTACATGCACGATTTTTTTTTACATAACATTTGGATATATATTAGGTACATGGTATACCTATATCCTAATATTTAGACACTGAATAAAATATACCGTCGCCACGGATATAATTAAAACTTATTACTTGGACACATGTTTTTCTGCAATGGTTAGGGTTTTTAAGATATTGAGAATTAAGTAAAGATGTCACTTAATTGTGTATTTAATACACGCTCGATACCTACTTTAAATTTTGAAATTAAAAAAAAAGTGTCTTTCAATTTCAATTTATTAGACTCACAACATAAGTATATATATATAAAATAATATCATACATAATTGAATAAGTATATGTATAAAATAATTATTTTCAAAGATGTAGGAGAATTCTTCTTCGGAAATATGGAACGCATCAATATCCAAAGTGATATTGTTCAGGATTGCGGTAGCATAACCATCGGCAGGTTGGTCCCGTATGCTGGAATATTCAATAATCTATGCTAACGCTTTCTCAAGTAATTATCGGGAACATACAAACCAATGCTCTGCATAGAACCTGCTTACACAAAAGACAATAGAAAACAACATGTTTAAAAAGAAATAAAATTTTATAATTAAAAAAATATATATATTAAAAATTGATTGATATGAATTTGATATGCGTTTTATCCAATATCCTTTTGATTAAATGCTTTTAAAATACAGAAACAGGCTTGCAAATCAGTTATTAATTGTGAAATTGATATTATTTGCCAGATAAATATATTCAAACATGTCGCATTGCATTTTCATCCTAGGCGTTACAATCGCTTTTATTTTTAATAAGGTAATTTCATATTTTGCAGATACCTATCTATGAAAATATATGAACTAGATTCAGATAAATAAATTATATTTCATTCATAATCTTTTCATTCATAAATTTTATAATAAAAATAAAGCATATATTCAATGGCGTTTGTCACTATAATTTGTTTCGTTTCTATGGTGAATATTCATTTTTGCTATGTTTTTACTCGTGTTTGCTTGGTGTTTATATAGATTTTGCGGTGTTTGTGACCTATTTTAATAAAAATAACTATCTAAGAACACATTAAAAATAATATAGGACGGATTTTCACTAGGAAAATCCGATAACTTACCGAAAATTTGGTACCTTAATGTTGGATGCTAGATGTCAGATGGTCAGATCGACATAAAAATTGATTCATGACTCCACTTGCAGAAAGAAGCGTTTTGGCGGCTGTTTAAAATGAAATCTTTTTACTCCCTTTATATTAACTCGTGGCGTCTGCTTGCTTGCTTGCCGGCTTGCCGTCGAAAAAACTTTGGATCGATTTTTGACCCTTTTCCCGTGATCCAATCGAGCTGAAACTTTGCAAGCAGACTCGTGGCGACGGTCAAGAAGATCTATCAAATTTTCGCTAAAAAATTATGATAATTGTAGTATAATTTTGGATTTTTCAAATTTTTAATAGTTTTTTCAAAATGGAATCATTACAAAAGTTTGATTACTAGCAACGGCGGCCCGATAACGTCGCGGAATATTTTCTAAATTTGAATTACTCCGTCGGTATACACAATAGTTACTTCACTACACAAAGCATGAAGTGTCTTATCAAAGCTCAAAACATCTGACATTTTAGAAATGTATTAAATTACTTACCATAAGTTTAGTGTTATGTTATATGTTTTTATTCGTCTTTAATTGTTATTATATTTTACAAAGAAAGGGAGTATAATAAAAACTTGGTTTTTGTGGGTTACTTTTTTAATGTTAATATTCATATAAAATAAATCTTTTTCATGAACGTATTTTTAAACCAAAATTAAGTCTTTTCTATTAAGAGATGTGAAATTACCCTATTGTCTCAATTCTAGTCGCTTAATTTTTTTCTTCTATGAGCCAATACAAAATTTTCTTCAGGCGCTGGCTCCGTAGGCGTACATTTCTTATTTTTTCATCGGTTGCCATCCTTACATCAAACAATTTCATCTCTCTTCTTGCATTTTATGAAATCAAATTACTCTGGCGAGGAGTCCACGCCTAGCGGTAGGATTTTTAGAAACGTGAACAGAGCCGCGGTGTTTTGCAAAGTGCATCCAGGTTGTGCAACGCGTCACGGCTGCGCTGGCATTGCAAGACGCACCATATCGCAACACCAGAATGTGGATTGAGCAGACCGGTGCTCGGCACTGCAGGCCTAACGTATTAGAGGAAATTGCTAACGCGTGTAAAGTCGACGGCCCATTCGTAAACTCGGACATCTACCAAAAGTGCATTTTTTACTTTTTTGTACCAATACTTAGAAAAGACCCTTTTCCGCGATTCCAACAAAATTTAAAAAAAACTGATATTACCCGGATTGCATTTTGGTTCGACTTGTTTAAAAAATTAACTACGAGCTCGTAAATTATGAAACAATTTTAAAAGGTCCAACTAAATACTCTGAAAAAGTATCATGGCTTAGTAAATAAACATTGCTGTATAACAAAAGACGTGTTTACTTGAAGGGATTCGGTGAGGAAGGAAATTGAAAAAAAAATAACAAAAAATCTAAAAAAATATATACCCTTTCTTTGCCTACATTCGTTATCGACTTTTTAACATCACCTACGCAGGATCCAAATTTAAACTGCTTATCTACATATAATAATTTCGTTTTCTGTCCGTCTGTCTGTCCGTCCGTCACTTGGTGTAACGTCGGTAATTTCGTTCGTATTCACGGTTAAAAAAACTTTATTAAACGGCCGGAGATGGTGATTGACCCCGGGCCAGCAAATCCAAAGGCGGCAACGATAGCGATATTCCTACCGCTGCCTCTCTGTAGAAATACAAAAAGATACAATAAATATATACTACACAAAAAGATACAATAAATATATACTATGGGTTAGCAAAGACACAAACCAATGTTCCGTCATTTATAACGGTAACATCTGGTCCTAATTTAACGAAATCACAGGTAAAACAAACCAAGCAAAAAAACTTATGATTTCATATGTGTTTTATGTTTAAGTTATATAATTCTTGGTGTGATTTTATTTTATGTACCTATATATCTTTTTAATAAAGACTTATTTCACGGTGGGGACAGTGAATGGTTTCTTTCTGCGGCCACGCGGTCCCGCGGCGGTTTATAGGACCGGCACGGTCTTAAGTAATATTAAAAAAATGTCAACCTGGAGACGATTGAGTAGGACCGATAAGAAAGCTTTTACCCTTGGAATAGTCCTAATTTAAACGCTTAACTTTAAGCTCAATAACGATGGAAAAATATTAATTTTAATCGAAATATGGAACTGAAAAAATCATGTCTTAAATGATTTAATAATTCATCATCCATTTTATGAATATATTGAAAGTTTCAGAGCTCTAACTAGTCGGAAAGTTGGTGTAAAATCAATTACAATACTCCACAATAAATAGACAAAGAGAGTTGAATAAAATCATGTAAAAAATCGTCAATTGTATATATTATGCAATAATAAATACTTTAACTGCACTATAAATGTGTCTTAAATATATACCCAGGGGGACGTACTTCCGTCCCCTCGCCCGAAAGAGGGGGAACTCTGTATAATTTTGTACTCTGTGGTTTCTACTTTTTTCAGAAAAAAAACTTACGTAAAAACGGACAAATACGCACGGACAAGCAGCTCTAATTAATTAATTAAGTAAAAATTGCTTTTTTTGTAGATGCCTTAGTTTACGTTGGACCGTAGATGTATAATAATATAACAATGGACCTTCATCAACACAAATTCGTAATTCATTTATTTGATGACTTTTACACAGAGCTAATTATATGAAAGTGAAGCCTATAATTGTCAAAAAAAAAATTCAACCAATGCAATGGAAATGCTTAGGCGCAAGTGTGGAAAATCTGTGTTCGAGAGTGAGATATTATGTAAAAATTAGAAATTAATGTACCTAATGCTGGCTGAAGCGTAAGAGGTATAAGAAATATAGGCATACCTCGTATTTGAATAGCATACATCAAGCAACATTATTGTGCTAGATGCTAGATGGTGCTGTTCTCACAGCATTTAAAGAGTTTTTAATAAAAATTAAATATAAACATAAACATTTTTTTATAATAATAATAAATTAGCAATAGATTGGACACTAGTGAAAATAAAAACGTCAATAATATTATTAAATGGAAAGAAGTAGTTTATATCAATGAAAGAAATATTTTGTCAATGTCACCACAAATAAGTAGGTATGGCAGATGCTGCGGCCGACACCTGTTGACAGTTTATGGAAGGTAACACTAATAATAAACTCTTGAATATCAGTGTTGTGGGCTTCGTCCGATAGGCGTTTCCAGTTTTAAGTTTATTGGCATTCTACTAGTAATTTCCTATATTTATTAAATAGTATAGATGAGAGAATTTGTAAAACAATATTACAATAGCAGTGTAAACACTATTACGATGAGGGCTTTCGATCCTGGAGATTTTTTCAGAACCGGGATTACGGTGCTTTCAAAGCAAATTTCCATCCCGGGATCCCGACGCCAGTACCGGGAAAACGACGTTTTATTTTACATACATGTGTGTACATAAACATTAAGTATTAACAAAATTCAAATATAAAATTAACTTCGCAAAAGTAGAAAACAAAAAATTCATTACATCATTTTAAAACTCGGTCAATATATTGAGATTTAAAATGCGACCTCAATAAGATCGAAGTGTCTAAGGTTTCATAATTTAGTGATGATCTTAATTTAGTCGCTATTTTCCCACATCACGAAAATACCCGTTTGAATCCCAAGCCAGGTGATATTTATTTTAAATCCGAGTACTTCTTGATTATTAATAATAAAGCTTTGGTAATAAATATGTATGTAATAAAACTAAAAAAAAAATCATTATTTTTTGGATAAATTGAAATATTTTTAATTTCTTATATATACTAATATTAATATTGGAACATATATACAATTTTTTTTTTAAATTGTGAAGTGTGGACGTTCTTACGATGGAATTGGTGAACGTTGCATTGTGTAGAGTGATCACTTAAGCCAGCTCATACATGTTGTAAGCCCTGGGCCATCGTACAAAAAGTCTTAGATATACTTTTCTTATATTCATAATTTCGTCTCTGCGAGACTTTTAAAACTTATCTTAATTAAATTAATATTGTTTTGGACCAAAAAAAATATTGCGATTTTTAAATAAAAATTGGGTACATGATATTATTATTTTTTCTAAACAACATGCAGCTAACGTAAAAAAGATAATGCAGTGGTTAAAATAAGATGGTTAAACTGCAGTTTAAGCGATTCCGAAGAACAGAAAGTATAAAACAGAATCACAAAAACACACGAGTGATGTTATTTTCGGAATCGGTCGCATGTCGCATTGTCCTGAAGCATCGAAAGCAACGGGTCTGGAAATGAACATAAAAAAAAACAAAAATTTTAACTACATCCAAACATATCTTTATTCACAATGGAGAATCCCAAAAGGTGGCCTGATGACATGGTCCAGCAAGAAGGAAGAATCTGGATGCGAAGGGGGAGAAACTAAGATGAGTGGAGGAAAATGGAAGAGGCCTACATCCAGCAGTGGAGGGAAAAAGGCTTAGGAAGGAGAAGAAGAAAAAGTTCTGAAGCGATCTCTGCACAGCGAATTCAATCGGCATGGAAAATCAATCACCGTACCATTTTAATGGTCTCGTTATTCTTTTTCTAAAGCATTCTCTAAACTGACATTGCTGCGGAAAGAAATCCAATGTTTACTTTTTGACGTTCAAGGCATTTCTTGTGACGGTTCAAGAATATATCAACTGTGAGAGTAAATCTCTGCAAAGTATAATGGAATCTGAAGCCTGCCCAATCAGCTGCAAATAGGCCAGTTGATCTGCTACATTCTCATCGCATGACTGATGTCTATGAAGTGGAATAAATATCCTCCGACCAGTGCGTGCATGAAGTAGACGAGATCTGTTGAAATTAATGACCTAACGGTTCCACATATATCATTATGACGACTAGAATTTTCAAAACGAATTCAAACCACACTGTTCTTATAATGCAGGGAAGGATTTCCGAAAGTGGAGGCCCTGAAAGAAGGAGAACATCCTGGCTGGAAAACCTGAGACAGTGGTTTGGCAATTCTACTGTCGAACTGTTTCGGGTCGCAGTAAACAAAGTTCTCATATCAATTCGGTACCTCTTGTAAAGTTACTATTGTTTACAAAAGGAAGAACAATATATTGTCAATTCGTGTTGAAAATTATTGTCGTCATTATGAGACGTGACGAATAGCTACGTCATTAGTTTCAGACAGTTTCAACAGTCTTGTCTACGTCATCCGTGCTCTGGTCTTTTTCTTTTCGTGCCCTATCCGTCCAATGGACGTTGAGAACGAGAACGTTATTGTCAAGATGTTAATATCAAAATTATTTAATTTGTTATAACTACCTACTAGTGAATGTATGTGTAACACCTTTAAATGAAATAAAGGTCAGTCTGTTGCGAATTACCCACGTGTTTCAACAGGTTATGGGCCTTTTCGTTCGATTTATCAGGTTTTTTTAGTGTAAAAAAGATAAATTGTGTGCGTGGTTTCGCGGAAACATGATGACAAATTACATTGCAAGTGTGCCAAAGCTAAAAGGCAGGGAGAACTATGATGAGTGGTGTTTTGCAGCTGAAAATTTATTGGTGCTGGAGGGTATGGATAAATACATCAGACCAACGGCAGATTTCGATTTAAAACCAGTAGATGATGCAAAAACTAAGGCAAAATTAATACTTATGATCGATCCAGTTTTGTACGTTCATATTAAGAACACGAAGAGTTCGGCAGAATTATGGAATAAATTAAAAACCATGTTTGATGACTCTGGTTTCTCAAGAAAAATTACCTTGCTTCGACATTTGATATCCATAAGGCTAGAAAATTGTGACTCAATGGCTAATTATGTCACACAAATGATTGAAACAGCTCAACGGTTAAACGGCACGGGATTTACAATAACAGATGAATGGGTGGGATCATTATTATTAGCAGGTTTGTCCGATCGCTATTCTCCAATGATAATGGCAATAGAACACTCGGGAATTTCAATAACTGCCGATGTCATTAAGTCGAAATTACTTGACATGGAGGTAACCAGTGATTTTGAAAGTAGTAGTGGCATAGCATTTGCAGCGAAAAATAAATATTCCTCTAGTAAAAATAAACCAAAGAGATATAGTGGCGGTCCGTCAACGTCAAACAAAATGACAGTGACAGCTAATTCACCGACGAAAACAATTACATGCTACAGGTGTAAGGAGCATGGACATTATCGAAATCAGTGCCCAATGTTAAAGAAAAATACAAATAAATGTGTTTTTAATGTTGTTTTCCTGAATGGAAAGTATAACAAGAATGAATGGTACGTGGACTCTGGTGCAAGTGCGCATATGACGGCAAATAAAGCTTGGGTAAAGAACATGAATACAACATCGTGTTTACCAGAAATTATTGTCGCCGATGAATCAAAAGTGCCAGTTATTTGTTCCGGAGATGTAGACATTGTATCGGAATTAAATTATCAAACAGTTAAAAATGTGCTATGTGTGCCTAGTTTGACAACTAACCTATTATCCGTAAGTGAACTTATCAAAAATGGAAATTACGTTATATTTGAAGAGAATCAGTGTTATATTAGAAACAAGAACAATGATTTGGTTGCAATTGCGGTTTTGACAGATGGTGTATATAAATTGAGATTACAATCACAAAGTTATTTGTTGACTACTGTCAGTGGAAAGTTATGGCACAGAAGACTAGCACACATTAACAGTCAAGATATGCAGAGAATGAGAAATGGTATTGTAGATGGTTTATCTTATGATACCTTTTTTGACATAACAAAGTCCCAATGTATCACTTGCTGTGAGGGAAAACAAATGAGATTACCTTTTTCTCATGTGGGTGAGCGAAGTACAGAAACGCTACACAGAATTCACAGTGACATTTGTGGCCCGATGGAAACAAGTTCATTGAATGGTGCTCGATATTTCCTGCTATTTATAGATGATTATAGTCGAATGACATTCATATATTTTCTGAAGCAGAAGAGTGAAGCTTTCAACAGATTTAAAGAGTTCAAATCAGTAGTTGAAAATCAACTTAGTAAGAAAATTAAGATATTGAGAACAGATAATGGTCTTGAATTTTGCAATAAGGATTTTACCTGAAACACGCTGGTATAATACATCAAAAATCAAATTATTATACGCCAGAGCAAAATGGACTTTGTGAAAGAGCTAACCGTACAGTGGTTGAGAAAGCTAAATGCCTATTATATGATGCAAAGTTAGAAAAAAAATTTTGGGCAAAAGCAGCTAACACAGCTGTATATTTAAAAAATAGATCTATTGCATCAGGATTGGATAAAACTCCATATGAATTGTGGTATGGATCGAAACCAAACATGAGTCACCTACGTTTGTTTGGCAGCAAAGTCATGGTGCATGTTCCTAAACAAAAGCGCTTAAAATGGGACAAGAAAGCCACACAACACATTTTGGTTCGATATGGTGAGGATGTGAAAGGTTATCGTTTGTATAATACTACCAAGAACTCAATTATTATGAGCAGAGATGTCATAGTGATGGAAGATGAGTCAGATGTTAAGGAAACCGAAGATTCCGCCATCTGGATTTCTAAAGAACAGACAACAGCAGACAGTCTGGTAGAAGAAAATAGTAGTTCAGTGGGGGAATTGTTTGAGAACATTCCAGAAACTGGGGATTCTTTTGACTGCTCTTCAAATTCTTCAATATATGTTGATGGCAATCAAACATTAATTGAACATCCACAAAATGCCTCAGAATATGTAGTCCAGTCAACAACCACACCCGAACAAGTGACAGATGTATGCAACAAGCGTCAGAGAAAGAAACCTGAGAGGTATGGTTTTAGTAACATGTGCATTTCCAGTACTGTTCCAGCATCAGAAGAGATTTTATTCTCAGAAGCTCTTGAGGGGCCAGAGAGGGACCAGTGGAAGCAGGCCATGGCTGAGGAGCTGCAGTCATTTGAGGAGAGTGAGGCGTGGGAGCTTGTTGATAATCCAGGTGATGTGACAATGGTGAAGTGCAGGTGGGTGCTTAATAAAAAATTTGATATTGATAATAAAGTGCGGTTTCGAGCTCGGCTTGTGGCAAAAGGTTTCTCACAGAAACCCGGTATTGACTATACAGATACTTTTTCACCAGTAGTGCGACATTCTACCCTAAGATTATTGTTTGCCCTTGCTGTAAAAATAAGAATGAGTATTACTCATCTAGATGTAAGTACTGCTTTTCTGAATGGATATCTAAAAGAAAAGATATATATGTCATGTGAGTCAGATTTGCAAATCGTTTGATTCGAGATCTCAAGTGGATGTAATATATACAGATTTCAGCAAGGCGTTTGACAAGGTGAACCATCGTATACTTTTGAAAAAACTTCATGCTATAGGAATCCACGGCAACTTATTGAGATGGATAGAATCTTACATTTCTCATCGAACTCAAGTTGTGACTGTAAATGGATATGATTCATCTCCGGTTTCTATCACCTCAGGAGTTCCTCAAGGTTCTCACCTTGGTCCCTTGTTCTTTCTTATCTTCATAAATGACTTGCCAAATATATTAAGAAATAAGTGTCTATTATATGCCGATGATTTAAAAATTTATTCCACCATTCGTAGCCTGGAAGATAGTCATCTCCTACAAAGAGATCTGGACGAACTATCAAATTGGTGTAAAGCAAATAATATGTCACTTAATGCTAAGAAATGTTCATGTATTAGTTTCACTAAAAATATTAAAAAAATAGAATTTGTTTATAAACTGGGTGACGTTCCACTTGCTAAAGTCGATTCAATAAGGGATCTGGGCGTCATGCTAGATTCTAAACTCACTTTTAGAAACCACTTTGATAATATCACAAACAAGGCATATACTATGTTGGGATTTATCACCAGAATTACTCAAGACTTTAAAAATCCTCAAAGTCTAAAAATTCTCTATACATCACTAGTACGAAGTATATTGGAATATTCGTCAGTTATTTGGTCACCTTATTACACAACACATATTACGAGAATCGAGAGAGTGCAGAAAAAGTTTCTACGTATTTTGTCATACAAAACTGGTCAACACAATAACCTTCACAGCTACGAAGATCGACTTGCTTTTTTCAAGATGCACAAACTTGGGTCCCGACGAAAAATATCCGATCTCATTGTGCTACACAAGATTCTCAGCGGAGCTATTGATTCTCTCTGTCTATCTGATATAAATTTGCATGTTAAACCCCGTATAAGAAACCCTGAGTTCTTCAGAATAAGTCAGCACACTAATAATGTCGGTTACTTTTCTCCCATTACAAGGTTGTGTCGCACATATAATTTGTATTGTGCCGACCCTAACATTGATGCTGATATTCTTGCAGACACGTTATCTTCGTTCAAAAACTCACTCATACACAACATCCATTTTCTAAACGACGACATGAACCTATAGATCATTAAATACTAATCGCACTACACTCAAACACAAATATATAATATACATAAATGTACATGTGAAATATAATTAATTACAAAAATATATGTTACTAGAGCATGCCGAAGACACTTGTAATTGGGATAATGGGCATAGTCTTCACTAGAATGTTTATTATCTGAGTGTCATGTACCCATTATCCTGTTAGTGTCTCTAATAAATAAAAAAATAAAAATAAATAAAATAAAAATATATAAAAAAAAAATTTAAAAAAATAAAAAAATTACCTGAAGGTTTTGTAAACAAAAGTGGGGGAAAGGTGTTAAAATTAAAAAAGGTCATTTATGGGTTAAAGCAATCTTCCCTAGCATGGTATGAAAGAGTAAAGGAGGTTTTAAGTAAATTAGATTTTAAAAATAGTTAATATGAACCATGTTTGTTTACAAAAATTAAGGGTGAAACTAAAATAGTAGTAGCATTATATGTCGATGATTTTCTAATATTTTCAAACAGTGAGACTGAAACTAATGATTTAAAAAATGTATTAGGTTCAGAATTTAAGTTGAAGGACCTAGGGCCTGTAAGACAATATCTAGGCATGAGAATTAATTTAGATAAAAATAAAAATGTTATTACTGTAGATCAACAACAATATATTGAACAGTTAATTTCTAAATTTCACATGTCTGATTGTAAAACACAATGTACTCCAATTGAGCCTAAATTAAATTTAGACAAATCAACTGATAAATGTTTACCTAATGTACCTTACCAAAAATTAATTGGAAGTTTAATGTACCTAGCTGTGTTAACGAGGCCAGACATTGCTTACTCTGTAAGTTATCTTAGCCAGTTCAATAATTGTTATAGTCATACACATTGGAATTATGCAAAACGTGTGTTGAGATATTTACAATGTACTAAAAATTATTGTTTAAGATATAGTAATAATAATAGTAATCTACAAGGATTTGTGGACAGTGATTGGGCAAGTGACGCCTTGGACAGGAAATCCTATACTGGTTTTTGCTTTATGCTGTCAGGATCAGCTATATCTTGGCAAAGTAGAAAACAGAAAACAGTCTCGTTGTCTAGTACAGAGGCAGAATACACTGCTTTGTCCGAAGCTTCTAGAAAAGCTGTTTACTTGAGAAATTTAATGCATGAAATTACTGATACAGTTTATGTAATTGACTTGTATTGCGATAACCAAAGTGCAATAAAGTTAGCTTTAAGTAGTCAAAGTCATAATAGGTCAAAACATATAGATGTGCGTTGTCATTATATTCGAGATGTTGTAAAGTACAAATTTGTTAAAATTAAATATATACCTAGTGAGGAAATGCCTGCGGACATTTTAACAAAAGGCCTATGTTACTGGAAACATTCCAAATTTGTGAATTTACTTGGCATCGTATCTATTTAATATATATTTAGTTTATTTTGATAAGTGGGGGTGTCAAGATGTTAATATCAAAATTATTTAATTTGTTATAACTACCTACTAGTGAATGTATGTGTAACACCTTTAAATGAAATAAAGGTCAGTCTGTCGCGAATTACCCACGTGTTTCAACAGTTATTTACTGAAGCCTGCAGCTCTATAGTAGACTGGCTAAACCACTGTCTCAGGTTTTTCAACCATCATGTTTTCCTTCTTCCAGGGCCCCGACTTATGTCAATCTTTTCCTGTATTATGAGATGCGAGATATTGTATTTCTCTGGATGTTTCATCACATCACAAGTTTTCGCATCACAATTAATAGTTTTAATTACTTATTTTTCTTTATTCATCCGAACCACAACATCTTCATTCGTAACCCTGTTCATCCAGCTTATTTTGTGTATTCTCTTCTGTAGATCCACATCTCGAATATCTCAAGTCGTCTTATCAATTCTTCATATGGACGTATGGACCCTTTTATGGCGTATAGATGTAGGCATGGTGCCCACATAAGCCCTACATTATATAAAATAACATCGAAAACACTGTCGCACGCCTCTTTTTATTCTATTAGACATTGTTTTACTTTTGATTTATTATTCTTATATTTTTAACGTCTATCCTTGTATCCCAGAAGCTTTCAGATTTTTTTTTCAAGGGAGTAAATTAATAATTTTACTTTTATTTATTATGGGAAATGTGTTCTCATCTAGTCTGTAATAAATCCAAAGATCTGGAATAGATTAAGGACGAATACCGAGGAACCACACTATTGAAAAAAGATGCAAACTTTGATATCGCTTATCTCCATAACTATTGATATAAGTAAGATCCATAATTTAGGCAAGAATCTATCTGTAAAGTATTGTGGACTAGCTCTGTTACATTCTGTATAGCTGTGGTAACAGTGTACTTTTCGACGACGAAGTTTTTGTCTGTTGATCCGATCGTTATTCATTTATTTTTAATATTTTATTCGGATGTAATACGGTGGATCTGGTCGAAGTTATTACAAAATGAAGGAGATGATTTTCCTTGATCACAATGTTATCTGTTCATGTATTGTATTGTACTTCCATTTGGCAAACATTCACACAAAATGATTCAGTGTGATCCCTTGTTCGGATCTGAAGGGAGATACTTCCCTTTGGTCGCACTAAATTACAAATGAGTATCAAACTCGGGATAGAAAATAACGGAAATATTTCTCTTTCCAGGCCTGTATTGATTCTGAGATATAAAATATTGAGTAAAATATCGAGTAGCTTGTTGGTCTTGTAGTTAGGACACTCGCCTCGTGATCCAAAGGTCGCGGGTTCGAACCTCACTCCAGACTAGCAAGTTAGTCCTATTTTCATAGCACAAGCTTAGCTTAGTTTGAAAATAGTAAGAATATTGATGTGAAACGTATTCCGTGTTCACATCTCTATTTAATAAAAAAAAAAATAATAATATTCAAAGAACGTTAAACGGCGCCCTCCTACGATTGCATAAATAATTCGAGCGCCATCCGCTAGATGGCGCTCTAACACAGTTATTTATTGTGATTAATTTACTTTTTTCTAATCAGTCGTTCAATGATTTCAGCTAACTACGTGTGCGACGTCACAATGAAGGGCCACAAAGTCCAAAAGGACGGCAAAGACTACCTGGAGTTCGACAAGATGAAGATCGACCTGAACGTCGGCGACGCGGAGATCTACCTCAGCAACCTCTTCAACGGCGACCCCGTCCTCAGCGAGGCCACCAACCGCGTGCTCAACGACAACTCCAAGATCTTCCTCAACGAGATCAAGCCGGTCCTCGAGAAGGCTCTGTCCGAACTCTTCACGGACATCTCCAACAGGATCACGCTCAAGTTCACCTACGAAGAACTGTTTCCCTGATTTACCATTTCTTATTGTTTTTTGTTGGTGTTATTTGTAATTAAATCTTCTTTTTGGGGGACCTCTGGGGAAAGAAGAAATTTTAGAAACATTTCTTTTACACTACCTA
This sequence comes from Agrypnia vestita, assembly GCA_016648135.1. NCBI lineage: Eukaryota > Metazoa > Arthropoda > Insecta > Trichoptera > Phryganeidae > Agrypnia > Agrypnia vestita. Next base: position 21,235 of record JADDOH010006331.1, read on the forward strand.
ATCCCAATCATATTCATTAAATATAATGGACGTGGTGTACTGTATATAAAAAATAAATCTATTTCTACTACAAATCATATTTTATTTACCTTTTAGTGTAAAAGGGGCGTAGAAAATATTAACATAGTTTTTATAAATTATTTTTAATTTATTAGCGTCCTTAAGAAAATTTACGTAAAAAAGAGTAAAGTAAATACACGTCAATGCCTAAATATAAGCAAAAAAAGTTAAGTTTTAAAAAGTTTATAAAATGCATGTAAATGACACGGATGTGTCGAAAATCAGTCGCATATTTGTATTGAAATGTGTATAAAATGTACATTAAATAATAAACACTCCAAACAACGTGTTAAGAAATAAAATAAATAACAAAAAGAAAATAATAATATAAAATTGAGAGCAAGCACAATAAAAAATAAATAAATAATTTAAAGTACGTAGATAAAGTATGCTTAATAAGCATTAAATAAATAAAAAATTATAACACACATTTTTTAAAGTGTTTAAATCATAGGAAAGTACAATTTTAACTCAATTAAATTACATCATAATGTAGGTATATTTTGAATATTATTTATTAACAATATGTGCATGACCTTTCGCAAAATTTAAATTTACTGGAACCCAAATCACTTTCTTTATCTAACTCCATCAACAACTGATGTACAGTCCGCTTATTCAGTCCTTACTTTTAATAAAACATCCTTTGTGTGCGAGAAAAATACGTGAAAACGTATTTGAATGTCTCAATGTAAGCATCAAATAATGAAGATGTCGTTGAAAATTGAAGCTGGTTTACAATTTTCTGTTTCATTTTCTGAGATATTCTACCATGTATATCTGACCTCTCTGGCCAAGATTTCGGAACCCATTGCAGGGTCCATCATCAGGGATGATGTGATGAGTATGTGTTGATGTGCATTAGCTTGAAATAACATTTTTTTTGTTTACAATTTGATTACGTTGTATGAACTTAAAAATTAAACTCACTGAAGATTTTCATGCAACTTCAACGCTTTGTGGTATCAATATCTTTTTAGGTTTAACTTAAAAAGTTTAAGATAGATGATGTGTAGTAGATATCCATTTTGAAGTCACACTTTTATAATTTTTTCACGTTTTTTAATTCACAACAAACAAAATCATTTTACAGAATAACAACCAGCTTAGTTTTGCATTAATTGTTAATAGTGATAATTTCTAAAGTATCCATGATAAAAATAATTTTTCGAATAGAGCCCGAAAGTAGGTACATTCCCGAATATCTGAGATAAATTTGCATTTTTTTGTGTGCATGTCTGCCCATGAAAGAATGCATCGTCATCGACATCAAGTCGATATGCAAAATTCCAGCTCGATTGGATGACGAAAAGTACTCGTATGTTAATTTTCATTTATCCCTCTAAATTGTAGACGAAATCCAGTAATTGTATTCTTAGAATATACATAAAAAAAATGAACGAGCCTTACAGTAGACGCATATGATGTGTAAAATTTTACATTTCGCAATTAAAAATATCAATTGAGCATCGCCAGAATTAACATAAAAATTTAAGTACAAATAAAACAAATACAAGTAAAGAAAATGCATGTGCATTTATTTATTATTGAATTTTGCCGCACTAGGTAGGTATCTACCGTATATCTACATACGCATTTTTATTTAGAAATGCGTTTGATCAATAATATGTTTTTATTTATTTTCATAGACGGCGGTAGTGTGCCGCCATACATATTGTATGAAAACTTAATAAATATTTTAAAATAATCACATAAATAACATAAAATTTGAGAATATAAATCATTAAGGGTAGTTATTTATTACATTAATGAAAAAAAGTTTTTATTGGATTGTTTTGAAGATATAAGCCAAAATATATAAAAGTTACAACATCCACACGCTTGAGACCAGACGCAAAGAATATATGCAAAATCAGAAGCTTTGGCTTTTGTAAGTGTACATCTTCGGTGTAATGGCACTTGTTGGACATTTGTTTATAAACGATGATTTTTTCATGGCACGCGCTCTGCGCGCGCTCATTGGTCAAATGAAATTGCGCGCGCTTCCCCGGCGTCCTATTTCCTTTTACGCATTTCCGTCCTTTTTCACAAAATCACTTCCACAGATTACAGGAAAGCGAGAGGAAAGATGTTACACATCAAAAATATTATTAACAGGTACCTACGTAGATATACGGATTTATTAATATGGATTATATGTAGTAATAATTAAATTAATTTGGACTTTGGTGTCTCATGGGGATGTTAAAGGAGAAGGAAGAGTATTAAAAAGCATTTTAGAATTTTAAGTTGCTTTTAATATTAACATTGAAAACTCAAATTACTCCTGTGCATTAAGGTACAGATACACATGCTTATTTAGTAGGATGCTAATGTGCATGTGTATCTGTACCTTAATGCGTAAGAGTAATTTGAGTTTTCATTGCTAATGAGCAATGAAAACTCAAATTCAAATCAAAACTGAAAAGCCACTAATAAGTATGCCCTAACAATTGTACACACTTGCTCATTACTGGCATGCCTATTAGTGGCATGCTCATAAATAAGCATGCCCAAAGCTAACAATCAAACACACATGCTTATTAGTGGCATGCCTTTATCATAGAATAGAGACGCTCTTGTTCAAAATGGAAACTTTGCAAACTGAAATAGAAAATTCAAGTGAACCAATAAATCAAAAAAGTTCCCAAGTTTCCATCCGCACATTTTTGATTTTAGTTTTTATAATTTTTATTGTAAGATTTGAATCATTCATGCCTATTAATAAAGTTTAATAAACATTATTTCTCACTATATTATTTTTACACAACGGTGACCGAGTATTCCACAGACATTCGTGATTCCTATAATAAGTCATGAAAAGTAATGTTTTATCATCTCCCCAACGCACCATATTAATTTGTTTCATCTGTCGCGGACTGAGAAGATCGCATTGATAATACTAGCCGCGAAGCCCGCGAATGACATAAGCATGCTCATAATAAGCAAGCCTGTTCACACATGCTCCAAAGATGCCCCTTCTCTATGGTGAATGATAGTGGCATGCTTATAAATCAACCGGCGGTTGATTTTTGAGCATGCCACTAAGTGGCATGATCACTACTAGCAATGTGCGTACACACATGCCACTAATAAGCAAGGCCTAAAGAGGGTCGATACTGCGCATGCTCACGTGCCACTAAATAAGCATGTGTATCTGTAGCTATAATTCAAAAAACTTTTTCAACTACCTATTCAATAGCAAGAATGATTCCGAAATAAGAAATAATATTTTTTTAATTGAGAATACACAGATGTCGTTTGTATTTCCAGAAGTAATCAACGTGAAAGATATTAGATAAATAGTGAAAGATAATTATGCTGCTCGGATGTAACTTACCAGCACCGCCCAAAGGCCCCATGGACGTCCAATAAAAGGTCCAAAGTACTTCTGTATAACTATAATGAATCGTTTGCGCCGGCCGGTTCAAAAATAGTGGACTTTCGCAGAAATCTCTTAAAGCAACCATCTCCAAAACTGTGGACCAGCGATTGCGCGTAAAAAACCTTTTATTTATTTAAAAGATTTTTAAAAACGGATCACTATAGATCGCGAATGGTATTAGGATGCACGCACGAAATTCAATATTAGGTTCCTACACAGATCATGAAAACTTTTCTTTACTTCATGGAATACCAATCTTTAACGGAATTTGTAAGGATTAAGGTCTTTATTTTAGGATAGAACAAATAAATAAAAAATACGAGTTATTATGAATTCGGCAATGAAATTAATAAATTAATCGTCTGTTTTAAATTACTTATATCTAAACTTTTTATGAAACAAAGATCTATGCCTATTAATGCTATCTTGCGGTATAAATAAGTAACAAGATATCTTGAAGACAATAAGTATAAACATCGATTGCTACATAAATATGGTACTATATTTACAACGTACGAAGGACTCTTCATGCCAAAGGTAACTAATAAATATGTTCAAAGGATAAAGGATATTAAAATAAGTAATATTTAAAATATTGAATAAACTTTGCACAATTTAATAAAAGACAATATCGAGAAAGGCCTAAAAGAAAAATGAATGGATTAATAATAAATAAGAAAGATTTGTACTGATTATTATCTTAGTAATATTTTTGTTCATTGTTATGATAATTTATTTCTCTGTTTCTTTTTCGTATAATAAATAAATTTACCTGTAAAAAAATATATGACAAGCCGGTCTCGCGGATTACTGGGTTTTTCTTTTACATGATCAACTATTTAAATAAGTTAAATAAAAACTACTATTCTCCGATACTAAAATGCGTGCGATACAAGAAAGACAATTGAAGGCGTCCCTATAAAAAGGGTATATACGCAAAAATAAAATTTTACAGAAGAGAGAAAAAATTCTTAGTGAAATAAATAACCAGAATTTAATTTTTTTATTTTCTTATATTCATTTGCCAATTGCGAAGATTATATTATTTTTTTTATTTTTTTTTTATTTAATTAATAATATATATATAAAAAAAAATTCTAAAATCATACATAAATGTTTGCAAATCTATATTTTCTGTGTGTGTATACCTCACCAAAAAGAATTATATTCTTGTGTGTGGTGAGGGATAACCACTTACAATCAAAGGTATAGGTAGTGTAATCTAATTATATAACAATTGGAAGGAAAGAAAACAAAATCTAATACATCAAATCTTAGTTAATAATACAGTATTTAGAATAAGCAGTCAAGTAAACAATAATATAAATAATAAGCAGTCAAGAACTCAATCACAAAGTCAATTCTATAATAATGAGAATCCATTCGGGTTCACTGGGGGAATATGCATACAGGGCGCAACCGCAAAACATTCACTATCTTGCAAAATAAATTGGACAAATCAAATAATTATACAGGTATCTTCATCGATTCGTGGGAAGTACTAGACGGTATCTCCACACGAACAACCCGTATCAGAACCAAAAGAAAACGGGACTGACCAAGCGGCCCCAAACGGGTAAGAAGCCACTCACCGAATATACCTCAGATAGTCAGATCAAATGAATCTCCAAGTAATCCACCATGGGTGAATTTGGATTCCCCCAGGGTACGGTCCCTAGAACTCTACCATTCCTCACTCACATAAAGGACACATCTCAACAAAATCAACGGTGAGTTAGTATTCCACGCAGACGAGACCGCATTGTCCGCAAGTTATCCTTCATGGGCAAAAGTTCACGAATCAGTAAACGAGAATATCAATATACCAGAAATTGTGGCCAGACAACAATCTTCTAGCATTCAACGTAAAAAAAAACATTTCAACTTGTATTTAAATTTATTGTATTCTTCAATGCTTTTTATTTCTGTGGGTAGATTATTGTAGTTATGTATACCTTTATATAAAAAACTGTTTTGAAAAAACGTGGTATTAAATTTAGGAATTTTTATATTACTCTCAAATCTAGTAGAGTGACAAGTTTGTAAATTATTTGTCCTCTTTTCTTTAAATATCTGTAATATTGAATATTTCTTATAGATTGTGTCTACTGTATTAACTTTGAATATATCAAATAAAGTTTCAGTTCTGAATTTTTGGGGTTTCTTCAAAATAATTTTAATAATTAATCTTTGGATTATCCTTATGGGATTTAATGTAATCGCATATGATCCTCCCCATCCAATAATGCCATATTGCAGTAAGGATTGTATAGTAGCATAATATAGCATTTTTAAATTATTAGTTTTTAGAACGTTTCTTACTCTAATGAATATATAAATACATTTTCTGAGTCGTTTGACAGATTCGTTCACAGATATGAAATTTCCAATTTAAATTTTGATCTATATATACACCTAAATATTTAAGTTTATCAGTTGTCTTAAATATTGAGCATGTTTGGTTACAATCAATCATATTACATTTATTAAGATGAATAATAATTGTGGGTACTGGATCTATTTTTGTTTTATTTATAGAAAAGGGAATGACATAAGTTTTTTCCGTGTTTAGTGATAAAAGGTTAGTGTCGAACCAGCACTTCAACTTATTTATATCAGCATTCGCTAATTCGTTTACTGTATCCCAGTTAGGACCTTCCAATACAATAACGGTGTCGTCAGCGTAAGATAGCACATTTCCGTTAAGGCCCTGTGTAAAAATATCGTTGACGTAAATGATAAATAGTAATGGACCCAAAACCGTACCCTGCGGGATGCCGAACTCACTCGTTTTTGGTTCACTGCAAACATCATCTATCTTGACAACCTGAGGACGCCGGTGTAGATAGCTCCGCATCCATTCAATAGCCCTTCCGCTCAGTCCCACGCTACCCAATTTTGATACTAGTTTATCGTGTGAAACACTATCGAATGCCTTTTTTAGGTCAATAAAGATTCCCATACACTTTAACGATCTATCCAATCAATTAAGAATAAGACTGGATAGTTTAGCAATCGCATCCTGCGTGCCTCTATTTTCCATAAAGCCGAACTGGTTCTTATTAATAATATTATTACAATTTATAAAGCTATTCATCCTCTTTTTAACTACTTTTTCGAAAATTTTTGATATATTTGAGATTACTGAGATAGGGCGGTAGTTAGTAACGTCCTCAGAGTTACCAGATTTAAATATTGGCGTTATTATGGCTTGTTTATATGTGGAAGGGAAAAAATTCTCCCATAGTTTTATTTTGAAAATCTGTGTCTATGATTTCGGGGATAATGGAAAGAATCTTCCATACATATACTCCCTAAGCCTTTGTTTATTATTTTGTCATATTTGTTACCACCTCACGGGAAAAGGTCATATAGATAAATATAGAACTTTTTTCCACGTCAGGCAACTTTTGATGTCGAATTTCGGCAAGATCGAGTTGAAATCGTGATAAATAAAATATCGCACATGGTGCATACTGTTATTTAGACCACTTTAAAATAATAAAATCACTTCGTAATCTGATTTTCCTACTGATAGAGCCTTTTTTATAGTAACGCCTTCAATTACAATCTCTATCCATACAAAAATATTAGAAAACAATAAAAGTAATAAGGGTATCGAACCTTCAACAGGTAAAAAATTAGCATTTGATTAATAATTATTGCGTTCGGTCATCCGTAACTTAGCGTCGAGGTCGCGCGAACTTAGAACCTATTTTCCCGTGCAATTAACAAGGTGCTGGTTTCGCAACTCGCGTAGATGTTACGGCGCAGAGGTGTGCGCGACATTCGCCCCTGTAGACTCGTATATGGGCGCAGTCGGTACCTACACGTTGTTGCAAAATTCTGCAGGTATAATTTTCGTTTTAGAAGGCGTACTGAGTTCAGGTTGACTGCTTTTATTAATTAATACTATTGACACAGTGGCGCGGGGTAGTTGGAGATTTTATTATAAATTTAGACGCGCGGTGAGACGGTCAACCCTAAACGCCCTAAAATAAAATAAATGGCGTGATAATTAAAATTTTCAACAGCCTTGCGAAATATATCGGATGAATTAATGTGCGTTTCTGTGTGTTATTCTATATGTTATAAAATTTTTAAAAGGCTTAGGGAGTGAATATATGAAAAATTCTTTCCATTATCCCCGAAATCATAGACACAGATTTTCAAAATAAAACTATTGGAGAATTTTTCATATAAATTAATAAATAAATATGTGGCAGTCCAGAGCCGTCGCAAGTCTAGCAACACGCACCGAGCCGGCATTCACCAATCAGGACTCGGTGCAACTAACCCGGTCCCGACTGCCTATATGTACCACCACTCCACCATTCATCTTACATACCACACATGCGACATACAATATACGCCACGTGCCGACACGAGAAGATGCCTCTGGACGGGTGGACATTCTCTCCCAAACACAATCTATGATTAAGGGTTCTGAATAATGAGGAAGAAGAAGGGAATGAGAATAGTCAAATTTAGAAAGTGATGTGTAGGTACTAAAACTTTTGTTAAAAACATCTTAATAATAAATTGATAATTAATTAATGTCAGATGTGGCGTACAAATAGAAAAGTGCCAATTCCCATATGGCATCCATACAGATAGTGGCGTTTTTATATTTATTGAAGAGGATGAAAGTTGCAACTGGACACTCTTCGTCCTTGAAATGGACCTTCTTTCAAGCAATTGGGAAGCAGTAATTGACTTTGATAGAAACTATGCCCCTGAATTATAATAGACATGATAACAGATTTCGAAATAACATTCTATAAAGTAGGTACACGTCCAGTATTAGCGAAAATAACAAGTTTTTACGCAAATAATTGCATTTCATCCACCTATTTTTAATTTCGAGCGAAAATGTACGCAGGTGTCATGGCGTCTACGTGACGTCAAGCCTAAGTAAATATTGCATTGTGTCTACGACACACGACAGTTCAAACGGTGATGGTTACTTAGGCGTAACGTCATTCGCATTGATCGGTGTTTCAGTTAAAATGGCCGATCGCAGAATTATTTTACTGAAAATCTTATTAATCTCAATGTGTATATTAAAACAGGAAAAATTTTTCAAAACATTTTCTTCTCTAAAATCACTTATTCTTTAATTCTGTCGACATGCCTGTTGTAGATAATGTTTTCAGTTTCGTTTTTGGTTAGATTACAATATTATTTTTGTGTAATTATGCATCAACCTAATATTTAATTTTTATGTAATACCTATTTATAAAATATGTCTTCTTGAAGGCGGTTTTGAGAAAATCTATTTTTTCTTCGGTAGGTATGCTTTCATAATAGAATATTTATAATAATTCAGTCGAACAACAAGTAGATCTGCGCAATATTATATTCACAGTATCTTTTGTTATATAGACAGAATCTTTAATTAATTACCTTTTATATTTCCTTAAACTTTTTTAAAATACTTGCCTACCTGCAGTGCAGCAGAATCACAATTTTCAAAAGTTTAAATTTCGGACAACAGAAATGTAATAATTGTTTATTTACCGATTGCAAAATGTCGATTCGGAACCGAACTTATCCATCTGATTCAAAATTCATATGAGAATGATATTACAATTCAATGTAACGTATTAATTTCATTTCAATTTTTCCTTCCCTGTAATTTAGACAATGACGTGTGAAGCACGGTAGAATTACACTTACTAAACTTGTCAATTTCTGACAGTAGACATCGAATTAATTGTTTTCTATTTAAATATCCATACAGAACCAAATGCATCCATCTGATTCGTAATTAATCGGAAACCGTCATATCAATGCAATGTTACGCATCAATTTCCTTTAAAAATTCCCTACTGGCACGCAGAACGTCATTTCAGGAAAATATTCATACAAGTGAAGAAATTGTTAAAGCATGACTTATTTTACGGTTCGTAAACAAATCGAATAGACATTTTTACTGCAATGACTCCGACGTAATATGGTGACGTAACTTTAAGGTATTCTTTATACATGTTTGCGTTGCCGTGGTTAATTGCAAAGCTTACATTACGCTTACTGAAATGTTAATGACTGCTAATCAACCAAAAAAAGTGCAATATCATATGCAGGGGAATAGAACACGCGGCCCGCGGGAAATTAATTAGATATGTCTTCACTGCAGAAGACATGTAGTAGCGCAAAGTGAGCGAAAATAATCATATATAATCCAGAAAATTAGAATTTAAAAAATAACTGTATTCCGAAAATAATTTGTACACTTGATTTAACTAATATTTAAATATTGATTGTATTATTTGTATATATCAACTTATGTTTGATTAATTACACCTAATAATTAATCAAATTTAAGTAGATACATACAATCAATATTTAAAAATGTCAATCTACAATGTTGCTGAATCAAATAAAAAAAAATCACTATTATTTATTTTATGATGTTTATATTTGTCTACACTGTTCCATTTATTGACTTATCATTCAAGCTCTTATGCATCATGTACTTCTATCCCTTAACACAAGTTTAAATTTTTCTGGGGACAGTTAAACACGTTTTAAAAAAATGTAATGCTGTCCATAAATACTAAAATATTAGTTTACAAAATTCTTAAAAAACCAGCGCTCACATACGCAGCTAAAACATGCTTACTGATTACGAAGAAGTAATGAGCATTGTACGTTTTTGAAAGGAATATTTTGAGGCGTATCTTTGAACCGATTCTTGATAATGCAATGAGCTCTAGATTGTGTTAAAGGAGCTAAGCCTTACAAAATTCATAAAATTGGGATGACTTCTGATGGTTGGGTCATGTGGAGATAATTACCGAACCACAAGCACCGAAGTCCTTACTGAATTCAAGACCAATAGGACGAAGAAAGGAAGGCCAAAACTTATCACGAGATGCTAGAAACGAAGGAAACAGCACATAATGGAGGATTTCCCAACACTCTTGATATTGTTGAATAAACTGCGGACACCGGTGAAAAGGTCGACTATATTCAAGAAACTTAAAACGCGCAGGAATAGTTGGAGAAGTCATGGATAGTCGAATATTGCCGAACAACTATTAAAGTACCAGTGTATCTACCTGCGTGCGAGAAGTGTTCTAGTTGTGAATTAGTGCCAGACGAAACGACGTGTATCAGTGTTTCACGGACGTGGGAATATTCCAGAAGACAAATATTAAGTGTTCCACAGACGAGTGACCAGTGCGAAATTAGTGCGAATTGCGGAACATTTTACAGTTTAGTTTGTGTCCAATGAATTTGGTGATAAATAATACTTTAAGTTATTTATTTAACACGGCCTCGAACCCATCGAAATATATTTACTTTGCTTTAAAACTATGCGTTGAAAACTCCTGGTGCTACTAATTTCTCGGCAAATTTCTCTTCTCTGTTTATTCACCGTGAAGCAACTCTTACTGATCTTTGACGGCCAAGTGTTCGATAACAATATTTGATTTGAAAAGAATTTCTTATATAATATCTTCGATATTATAATAAATATTCTGCTGCAGTACAATACGTAACCCAGTGACCCCGAAAAAATTACTTTCGCAATAGTAGCTCCGATAAAAAGATGACTTGAATCATTTTGCATCATTTTTAAGTACTAATTCTGTATGCATATCTCTTCCTATCTCCTCACTCACTTACCCGTTCATTTGTTCACTGTTTCATTCATATTTCAATCTCATATGTAATATATGTTTGCATATCTAACTAATAAAATCAGATATATTGAATTTAAAATGGATTTTTAATTTGACAACTACGTAGGTAATAAGCCATTTTTTGAAGTAATGTTTTACTAAAGGCACCACAATAGCTGTACACTTTACAATTGTCGAAAATAAAATCGCAACGATTATGAGATAATTACCGCCACACGATTTTACCTTCAAGCATGATGTCTAAATGCGGTGAAACTCTGCATTGACCCTTTGAGTCCAAAGAATGTTAACTCGAAAAAAGCAGCATTATGCTAAATCGGAGTTCAATTAAAATAGCGTTCATCCGCCTAATGTTGACGTAACACTCTTGTTTTCACACTTTTGATCAGTTTTCGCACATTTTGTGCATTGTTGCACAATGGAACAGTTCAAAAAATGTGCAAATGATAAATAGTGACAAATAATATATAACAATAACTAGGATTTCTCTATTCCCGGACTTTTTTCATTCCTGGGACTCATTCATCATCATCACATCACATCGTTCCCGCTGTCACGGGTCTCGTGATAAATTGAATAACTTAGAAATAAAATACTTTACGCTTGTTTTTTAAAAACTTTGTTAATTTTATTTTTAATTAATTTGTAATTATAAATTAAACATGTTTTGACACAAAAATACCATTTCTTATTAAAAACGCAGATAAAATGAAGTCTTAGTACTAAAAAAAATTATAAAATCTAATTAGAATAAAATTTATTCTATGTACATATTAACAACCAATCTTTAATATTATTGACAAAAATAAAATGTTGAAATTAAATACACACATTAAATTTTTTTATTCAAGATAGGTGGCTGGGACATATGTAACTAGCGGATGCCGACAGATAAACTGCCAAAGCGGATATTCCAGGCAAGACCAGGAGGCAGAAGAGCAAGGGGCCGTCCTAGAAGGAGCTGGCGGAAACAGTTGGAGGACTGCTGCGAAGCGAGGTTACAACTACATTGGGCTGACGTGGAGAGCGAAGCCCAAGACAGGAAGAGTTGGAACCTCCTATGCGGTGCAGGGACCCCGACCCAATAGGATAAGGGGTAGAAGAAGAAGAAGACAAAATAGCATTATAAAAATACCAACATTTTCAAATTTACTGCAAATAGCCTGTTTCTCGGCATTGCACATATATTTTACAATCATATGTTACTAATGTATGTAAAAAATCGTCGGAGTGCGTTTTAACAATCATAAATTATTTTTTAATTTGTTTATCACTCCAATATCACACGGAAGACTTTCGATTTATTTATCTTAAACTGTTCCATGATTCTTGTAAGTGTAATGTTTTAGAACGGATAAAGATTAGATAAATAACAATTAAACGCAAAATGCGACGAATATATTATAAACAGAAAAATATATCGACATCTCAAGTGCGGCTCAGTGAAAGTTTCCCAGGAATTCATTTCCGAGTTGACTCGGGTTAGAAACCTTAGTTATAACTAATTCAATCAAATTAAATTGTATTGTTTTTAATTAAGATAAATCATTTTAGCTTAGCACATAGCTTAAACTTAAACATAAGAAAATCAAACATCTAGCTTTTTCAATAAATTGAAGAGGACAACCTGGTAAAGTGGTAAAGAATACACTCTTAAATTACATTAATTGTTATAAGTAAGATGTGTACAAAATTTTAACAAAATCGGCTTAACTGTTTTTGAGATATTTTCTCCGCCAGCCTGAAAAAGGTGGTTTCGAGAAAAACGGAAATAACAATTAAATTATCGAGATGTATTATAGATGTTTCATAGAGACGATGCTATATTTTTATATGGGAAAGTAGGTATGGAAGTCTTTTTCTGGGTGTTCATAGGGCTTATGACCTATCGTACGACTGGATTAAGTGATAACATTATGTAAAGTGATCACTTAAGCCAGCCGTAAGATAGGTCGTAAGCCTTATGAACGCCCAAAAAAAGACTTCCATACCTACTCTCCCATATAAAAATATAGCTTCGTCTCTATGAGAATATATCTTGATTAAAGATGTCCCCTTGGGGATAAAATAAAATCCAGTATTGCTTTCTTGAAAAATGTGGACATACTCAAAATATTCTGAACAATAAAATTAGTTGAAGAAATCACATTCGACGGAGAATTGTTGACAGCGGGCTATCCACAAGCGACTGATATTTGGTGCAAGTACCTACCGACGAGCAAGACATTTTTCTAGTGCGAAATTGAACGGAACATTCAAGAAAGTGGTCTCGAAAGTGCGTTATTGGTGCGAACTACGAAACAGTGTAAATAATAAGTGTGTGAAATATTCTAGGAACATTTAGTGACTGTAAACTGAAGAACAAGTGATTCACGCAATTCAGCTTCAAATTGCTATAACTCAATTAATTTTTGGAATTCTCGGATGAGTGATGACACAAATTATTTTTAGAAGCTATAAGATAAATTATACGCAATGATATAAGTATAAAGCATTATATCCAATGTGATATTAGCGTCATTTTTATCTCGACAGCTTCTCAATTTTTTTAATTTAATTTGATCTTACGATGAAGAAACGATTCAATATTCAGAAATATTATATAAACGTTATCGAAACAAGAGTTTATTGTGAAACACAAGGCTGCAACTAGTAAATATTTTCTGAAATATTCCTCGTACACCAATGTATAACGATGCAAACCGCTATCAAATTACAATATTAATAATAATGTTGAGTATGTATGTTTCATTAGGTAATTTTTCAGGAACACAATTATATACCTACGGGATTTTTGTATCCAGAGGGTTCGTCATTAATCATGATATATTATGGTTATAGCTGACAAATTTTAACCACCGACGACGTTAACGTAAGTCAAAGTAAATAGCTGAAACATGTTACGTATATAATTAACATATGTTAATAAGCTTCCAAAAATTTGTTAGATATGTTCGTCAATCACGGGTGGAATTGGAGAACGTTACATTAATAACAATAATAATTGGATGATTTATGCAGCATCGTTTTCGTGAGTACTCACCTCATGGACGCTCTTACTTGTGTGGACCTAACATTTAAGCAGCCATATGATAGATCGTAATCCCTATAAACATCCAAAAGACCTATTCTACTCTGTAAGGCATCCAAATATACAATATTAATTTTCAAACTAGAAAATTTATCACACAAAAATGCCAGTCGCAGTTTGCAGAATTAAATCATTAAAATTATTACCGGTCACCATTCCACGCCGTTGAGAAATTCTCACAAACGAGTGTTTGCCAATGTTTTCCGCCGGACCATAGAAAACGACATGCCACCATTGAAAAGGTGTTCTTTTTACGAATCGAGCGCGAAAAAACCGCGCATGGTCGCTCGGCTATTTAGGGCATATAAATAATCCCACCAGGGCGGATACGGCCGCTGTGCAACAACTGAAACCGGCTGCAGTTGTCACTTTTCTTTCGGCAAGCGAGGTCCGATCCGGTTGTCCATTGCCTCGAAATTCAAAATCCGACTTCGGTTCTTCGGCGCCATCGCTCGTTTGAATTATAATTCCGAATTAATGTCAATAAGGAGTGTTTATAATTTTTTGAGAAAGGTCTTGCTTGGGAGGAAAAGTTGACGGCTCGATCTCGTACTTGTAATTACAGCCGATAGAGTTTTTTTTTGACAGACGCGAGATGAAGCTGTTTTTGTTTTTCGCGGCCATTTTTGTTTGCGATGTGAGCGCCAAAATTTTACGTAAGTAATCAAAACTAATAACTAGCTCTTTTGTTCTCAAAATAAATAAGCAAATTTATGAACTGCCACTCTTTCTAAATGTATATAAAATAAATATACATTTGTAATATTATTATCATAATTATCAAAAATATTGTATTTATTTACAAACAAATATATATACAGGGTGCCTACTAGCTAGAAGAAAAAACTTCGGGGAAGTCTTCTACATTCAATTTTGGACATAAAATATTTTTTTAACAATAGTTGAAATGTCGGCATTTGCGGAATACGCGACATCAAAGTTTGCATTTTTTTCAATATTTCTGGCTTATCTTTTTTAAAATGTTAGACTATCATTAAAGTAATTTATATCGAATATTAAAAATTCGATCGCTAATATTAGTCAAATAAAATTATTAAAACCTTGAAGAAAATAGATAAATAAAATTGTAAGGTTTTTGTCATTTTATTTGACTTGTATTAAAGTGAACGAATTTTAAATATTAATTGTACGTTACTGTAGTGTTGGTCTAACGTTTTACAGAAAATAAGACAGAAATAATGAAAAAAATGCAAACTTTGATGTAGCTTATGTACGTAATTTTTCCCAAAGATTAAGGAATATTTTCTATTCAAAATTGAATGAAGAAGAACGAGAAACCCTAATTTTGTATCAATTTTTCTCAAACTTGAATGTAAAGAATGTATAGATAGGTAAGTATATTAATAAAAATTGTACCTACGTTTTAATAAGGGTTGTTTTTTTAGAAATGTAAGATAATTTTACGCCCATAGTGTTTAAATAAATGGTGTTTTTTAGAGGTTTATTTTTAGAATTGGCAACACATTTTCCAGAGACAGCCAATTTGACAACTGACAACTGATTTTCGCTCAATTTGGTTTTCTATTTCACCATGAATAGTCACGATACTTGCAAATTGTGCAAATTTATTTCGAAAATCGATGAATCGTAATCATATTATTTTAACACCTACGGCATAAAAATTCCAATAAAGCCAATACCATAGCCATCACCATGATTTTTATGTGTACAGTTTCATTGTAAAGTTCTATATCCCTAAAAAAAATACGATATTCAATAGTGGCTAATATGTATTTTAAAGATGTGAGTACTTTGAGAAAAAATTAAATCTTCATCCCAATAATTATAATCTGTCTTGTATAACTGTCTGTCTGTTGTGTGTCCATCTGTAACTTCCTATAATGTCCGTAACATCTTTTATAAAAACTTTTTTTTTATAAATATATAAACTCTTATTCTTTACGAACCGACAACTAAAGGTACCGTCATTTTTGACGGGTTACAGCTAGTATTATGATAAATACCCTGAAAATGAACAATGAACTAGAATGTTAGCGGCATTATGAGACTCGCAAGTCCATGACTGCTTGCACTAACTACAGAGCGCCATTCATCCCTCGACAATATCCGCCCCCCTACGACGCAGTCTTGATCCTTGTTACTTGTTTCTTTACGACATTTATTTACTATCGCTACATGTCCCGCCCACTGCAGCCTTCTTGCTTTCACATTCCTCAGGATATCCAGGGCGTCATGGGGTTCTCGAAGTTCCAAGTCCCTTAAACTACTCCATTATGTCAGGTTATCATGTATTGGGTCGCATATCTTGCGCAAGATTTTATTATCGAAGAGCTTCAACCATATTTCGTGAGAGAACCAAATGAGAAAACAAACTTCATATCCATCCCAATTATAATAATTTCGTTGTCTGTCCATTTGTCCATCCATGCGTTCCGTCTGTCTGTCTGTATGTCCCCGTAACTTCGTGTAACGTCCGTAATTTCGTTCGAATTCACGGTTAAATAAACGAAATTAAACGGCCGGAGATGGGGCTTGAACCCCGGGCGAGCAAACTCGAACGCGCGGACCTACGGAAGTTGCCATCTCCGTATGTGCGGGACCCTTCAAAAATAGACTACATATAGAACTTAGCAAAGACTCGAACCATTTGTACCAACAAAAAAAAACTAAGTGCTTTATAAACATTTTCTTCGCAATCAATGGCATCTCCTGCGTGTTTAATGGCTAGGATATCTGGCTTTCACCCAGGGGGCTCGGGTTTGATTCCAGGTACCGGAAAAAAATTATCTAATTTTATTGTTGATTTTATTTTGATGTTTAATTTATTTATAATATTAATTATTTAATTATGTTGTTGCGTTTGTTTTATGCACACACAATCGCCCAGGTTTAAAATAGTAGGTGCCGTTAACTACCGGCAGGGGAAATATTTTTAAAAAAGAATTGAGTGTCGGCTATTCCAATTATAATAATTTCTTTGTTTGTTCGTCCGTCTGTCTCCGTAACTTTGTGTAACGTCCGTAACTTTTTATGTTTTTTTTTTTTCCAAAACCCGCTCTTCCACATAAATATTAGATACGAAATATCTAGTACATATAAAACAAAAGGTAAAGTGTAAGAACGAATGTAGGTCCGAGTATTTACCTATACATACAAAATTATATAAGCAATACATAGTACATAGTAATTACCACGCGCGCGCACTGAGAACATTGAGGCATGACTTTTACATAAAATTACGTATATTGAGGGAAAAATTTCGAAATTAAATATTTCTGTGGGCGAAAGGAACAATCGAAAAAATAAAAAAATGCAGATTTTCAAGAGAGCCAAAACAAAATTTGAGAATTTCGTTTTTTTACGAAATATCTCCTAAAGCCTTTGATATTTAAATATAATTTTTGCACCGCTAGTTATGATTTTTGCATACGAAAGTTGAACCAAGTTGATTAATGTCGTTGTTTCTTCGAAAAATTTCTCAAATAATTAATCATGTCATTTTTCCTTTTTCAAGAAATTAAAAAACATTTTATTTTCTGACTAATCTAATATTCCCTTGCTAGATATTTATCTCAAGAACAACTCTGCACAATTAAATCGAAACTCAATTTTATTGACTCGTTCGGTTGTTCCTTTCTCTCGCAGATTTATCTGACAGAATATTATGAAATTTTTAAATCTGAATGATATGATAATCACTGTGATAGGAATATTACGAAATAATTTGTTTATTTCGATTTTTTTCAAAATATATGCTTGAAGAAAAGTATTGCTTAAAAGCACGCCCCAGAATCAAGTACAATATTATAATTATATCTTCTTCCTCATAAATAGCAAAATAATTTTTTGATGACATTATTAATATAATCAATAAAATAAACTTAATTTTCACCATTTTTTTATATTGAAAATATCAACATGTTTCAAGGCCTATGCCCCCTTCGTCAGTATACAATTATATACTTAATAACTATAATACTCAATAAGTATATAATACTAGCTATAAACCGTCAAAAATGACGGACTTGTTATGTTTGAATTTTAGCTTTACGTTAATTAGTTATACATTAATTAGACGCACGAAAAAAATATTGCGAAAACAATAAAAAATTAACACATTACAATGTGAATGAATTCACCATTTTTGTTAATCCAAATGACATGACCTATGATCTCTTATTGCTGAATGTCTACTTAATTTGCTTTAGTTTTTCATAAAATGCCTTCTTTCACAATAAATAAAATTATCGCCAAATCGTAGTATATTTGTGTTAGCGTGTAAATAGTGCCATTAACGTTAGTTTCATTAGTCATTTCTGCCTTGATTAAGGCTGTAAGAACAGCGCTTGTTGTGGAGTAATCGGTCGTATTAATATTTATATTCCGCGACCACAATTCCGACACGAAATTCTGTAGAGAAGCTGTGTGGCAAGTGTGTCTAAAAAGGATACTATGGCATATATTTATTTTACTCCTACATCATCGTCATCACTTATGGCTCTAAAACCCCTGGTGGGTCTCGGTCCCTCAAGAGTCTTCCTCCACTCATCTCGGTTTAGTGCCAGCTCTCTCCAGTTCAGAAGCTCCTAGGGAGATATGCCTTTGAGGACGTCGTCGCTCCATCTTAATGTTGGCCTTCCTAAGCTGCTTCGCTCTATCGGTCTTGAATTCAGCAGGGACTTCGGTCCTTGTTGTAGGTCATTCTCTTCACATGGCCCAGCCACCAAAGTCTTCCCAGTTTTATAAATTTTATGACGCTTAGCTCCTTAATACTAGAAGGCTGCCGTTAGTCGTTTCGACTAACACTGCGAACATTTGTTGCTTTCTCTTTTGAACTATTGGATGTATCGCATTGATTCTCTGTGTCAACTCAGCCGCTGACAGGACGTTGAAAGAGACGGCTATGTCACGCTGGTAAGTACCGCCATTTTCGAAATACGATGTACTCGAGCCCAATCAACCAATAAAAAGCAATCGCATAGAAAAAATATCAAAAGCCTTCTAGGGTTAAACAGAGCATAAAGATTCATTGTTGTAACGTCTGCACCAAAGTCCATTTTCTAGAACCGGTCCAAAGATGCGCCTCAAAATTTTCTTTCCAGTATTCGCCCATTTCTCTTAACAGCGATCTGCGCTCACTGCGAGCTTCTGGATTTCCTCTGTAATATCATTGTCGACTGTTATTAAGAAACCTAGGTATGTAAAGACTTGGTACCGTTCAAAAATCTTACTTTTAGACCGGCGCCATACTAAGCGCATCTTTCGCCGCCTCTTTTCCGTCGCGAAACGCCGGTACGTTTCTTTCCATACAATAAGGGCTTTTCAAACACACTACGCGGATGATCAGTCAATCAAATTGCTTTGTCCAATTGACGCGATGGAAATCGACCTTATTCGTACTTACATTAGATATAAAAATGTATTTATGTAAATAAAAATGTAATAGTGCATATTTCCAGCTGACTACATCCCGCAATGCAAGAGGAGTGATCCCGAGTTCGTGAAGTGCGTGCTGGCCGCGGTGGAGAAGGTCCGGCCCTACCTGGTGAAGGGCATCCCCCAGATCAAGGTGCCGCCCTACGAGCCCCTGGAGATCCCCAGCCTCACCGTGGACCGGAACCTGGATTCCATCAGAATCAAGGCCAAGATGACCAACATGAAGACCTACGGGGCTAGCGGATTCAGGATCAAGAACCTCAAGTAAGTTCAGGGTACCATAAGGTACTCGCTGCAAGGCATATTTTAATATCACGTGACTGACAGCCCTGCACTCTTAAACATGATTAATTTACGTACACACAATAGTGTCCACACAATTTTATTGCACCAATAATATTATCAATGCGGAATGTAACTCGCCAGTCTGCAGAATTCAGAGACTAGATAATATAAATAGCAGTGTAGACATTTTAAAGGTAACTCTTCAACAGTATACTTGTAATATTATTAATGCTATTGCTCATGACTCAATATAATTGTAATTCTGTTTTTGTTATTATTAAATATGGACATTTTTTTTCTTTTTACTCCCTTTATAATAACTCGTGGCGTCTGCTCGCTTGCTTGCTTGCCGGCTTGCCGGGTGAAAAACTTTGGATCGATTTTGAGCCCTTTTCCCGTGATCCAATCGAGCTGAAACTTGTCAAGTATACTCGTGGCGATGATCAAGAAGATCTATCAAATTTTCGTTAAAAAAATTAATAATTGTAGTATAATTTCGGATTTTTAGAAATTTTATTGTTTTTTTCAAATTGGAATCATTAGAAAAGTTTGATTAGCAACGGCGCGGCGGCCCGATAACGTCGCGGAATATTTTCTAAATTTGAATTACTCCGTCGGTATACATAATAGGTACTTCACTACGAATGTCGAAAATGTAAATTGACTGACAAATGTTTTTAGAATTTAATCTTCAAAGCACGTAGTGTCTTATCAAAGCTCAAAACATCTGACATTTTAGAAATATATTAAACTACTGTAAGTTTAGTGTTATGTTATATGTTTTAATTCGTCTTTAATTGTTGTTATATTTTAAAAAGAAAGGGAGTATAATAAAAACTTGGTTTTTATGGGTTACTTTTTTTATTCTATATTTATATTAAGTGTATCAATATAGTGTGATCATATAAGAATATGTAAATAAATTATTGAATTAAGCTGTTCTAAGAGTGCAGGTTATTGACAAGAAAGTGTACGCTGTGAAGGAGTTACTTTTTGTATGATGATGGGGTATCTGCAAGAATATCAGCATCAACGTTATCAGCACTGTATATTGTATGTACCTAAGCATATATTGTTTGTAAGTAAACACATTCTTGTGATGGGAGAAAAATAACCAACATCAATAGAATGATGACTTATTCTAAATAATTCGGAGTTTCTGAGTGTCAAAAAAGTGTAACGCAATATCATTTTATAAAGAATGATTCAACTGAGATGTTAACAGAAGTAAACTAAAACTTCGTAATAAAATAAAGTACTTGATTACCTGTTCACAATACTGATACACGAGTTCTTACTTTGATGGGACGTCAAGATATATTGTAGATATCTCATAGAGACGAAGCTATATTCTAATATGGGAAAGTAGGAATGGAAATCTTTTTTGGGTGTTCATAGGGCTTACGACCTTTCGCGCGGCTGGCTTAAGTGATCACTTTACACAATGTAACGTTCATCATTTCCATCCATGATAGACTACCATATCTATGAGACATCTATAATATATCTTGATTAATGATGTCCCCCTGTGGACAAAATCCAGTATTGGTTCTTGAAAATTTTGGACGTAATCAAAATAGTTGTATGAGACGTAATAAAAATAATATTTCATGTTATTAAAAAAAATGTTTTAAGTATCTAGTGTCTACGTGATACATGATAGTATGAGCAACTTGTTGGTCTTGTGGTTAGGACTCTCGCCTCGTGATCCAAGGGTCGCGGGTTCGAATCTCACTCCAAACCAGCAAGTTAGTCCTATTTTCATAGCACAAGCGTTTTGCTTAATTTGAAAATAGTAAGAATATTGATGTGACATGTATTCCGTGTTCGCATCTCTATTTTAAAAAAATATATATATATTATCTCCAGATGAAAATATCAACACGTGTATATTTGTAATGTGAGATTTATCTCAACTAAATCTGAGTTTATCCCATGGTGTCTCATTCCATGGACACGGGCCATTAGGCCACTTTGTCGCTGCGGGTTATGTGAATTTCTACTGACAATGCCTCTCTAATCATGTAACCAATGTCTTTGTCTTCGAACAAAGTATTCCGTCTCGATGCAGTTTACAACTTCGCTGACAAGTTTCTAATTTGTGAAATCGTGTTTAACTTCCAGGGCGGACCTGAACAAGTACACGGCAGAGCTGTCGGTCACACTTCCCCACCTGTACGTGACGTCAGAGTATGACGTGGCAGGGAGGCTGCTGCTCATCCCGCTGGGAGGAAGGGGGTCCATGGAAGGGAACTTCAGTAAGAACATTTACGTTTTTAATTAATAAGTGGTTATTGTGTCCACCGGTATATTAATCAAAACATGATTCTTCTACACACGTTTATATTTATATCTAAATAAATAAAAAATCTAAAATATGATAGAAATTCAGAAATATTTTTATTTGTCAATCTTTTGTTAAGAGCGCTTTATCGAAGGGTTAATAACTTTTTTTTATTTTGTGAACCTTAGTAGGTATGGAATTCTTTTTGGGTGTTCATAGAACTTACGACCTATCATACGGCTTAAGTGATTACTTTACACAATGTAGCATTCATCAATTCTACCCACGATAGACTACCAAATCTATCAAATTTTTGGAACTTTTAGATATGTTTGACTTGCACACCTTGTTTCTTATGTGAAGTTTTTTAAAAGCATCATTCTTTACATGTGTATATGACATTCTTCCGAATTTTTAACATTACACTAGAATTCGCCTGAAAATTATTTCAATTTTTTAAACTCCTTTTAGACCAGTTTTATACAAGGTGTCCCGTATCTCGACGTCAGGCCGAAATCGTGTGATAGTTATCAGAAAAATATTTTAAAAAATAAAAAAACAGTTTTTTAAAACTATAAGTTTCTAATCAAAAGTATTGATTTTGAATACTTGGTTTGGTCAAAAAGTGACATTTTCTTCCAATTTGGAGCAGTTGGGTTTGAATTTTGGACAAAAGATAACAGAAGCATTATTCAGGATTACATATTAATAATAAAATGAAGAAAAATAAAGATTTGTAGCAACGGGAGTGAAAAGACCGTCACAGAGTGTACATTTTTTTGATTTTTTTTAAATGCTTGTAATTTTTAAAACACATGACTTAGATTTTTTTAAATATTTTTCTGATAACTATTATGACTTGGCCCATCACCCGATTTCGGCTTGACATCGAGATACCGGACACCCTGTATATTCAGAATAGTAAGAATGTTCAAAATTTTCAAGAACACAATACTGGATTTTAAACTAAAAAAAATACATTTCAAACTATGAATCTCATTTAAGTCAGTGCGCGTGCGCTATCTGCGATTTTTGACGTTTATCATCAAAATATTCTTTAGTTAATTTTTCGACATTGTTGCGTCGAAATGTACAACTTAGGGCCGGTTGCTTCAAGTTGGATTAAAGTAAGCGTTCTTTTAAAGCATAGATTTTTACGTTCTCCACCAATCAGACGACCCGTTTTCGTAAAAATCTATGCTTTAATCGACCGTTTACTTTGATCGAACTTGAAACAACCGGGCCTTAGGATGCCACAGCTTTTTCTCCTATAGTACCTATATCCTTAACAGGAAAAGTAATTTATTTCTGCCGGCAGAAACCAATTTTACCGCAATTGTAAATTAAGTATGCCGTTAGGCATTGTTGACAATAATTTTTCTTCATCTCATCATATGAGGTGTGATCAAAAAACACGGAAAATAATGTAATTACAAACAATAAAAAAGTTTATGACAAATTTGGTTTACTCTCCTTGGATAGCGATGCACTTATCCCAACGGCGCCGGCGGTTCCATGATTGGAAGCTTTCATGAAAGGCTTCTTTCGGAAGCGCCATCAGCTGCTCCATCGTGGCCTTCTCAGTGTCGGAAATGGTGTCAGAACATTGTCCATTAAGCACGGTTTTTATTTTTAGTAAGACCCAGAAGTGCTAAAGGGAGTAAGGCGGATATGGACCGACAGGAATTTTTTCGGCAAAAACTCGCGGATCAGAAAGGAGATGTGGCACGGCGCGTTGTCGTGATGCAGCACTCACTCGTGTCATTTGCAAATTATCAGTTAAAATGCTTTGCACCGACTCGTACGATATGTTCAGTTCTTCAGCAAGCCCTCGAATAGTCAATCGTGTGTTTGAACGAATCATTTTTGAGACTTCTTGCATGCTTTTCCTGTTTTTGAGGTCGAAGGACGTCCCAACCTTTGCTCGTCTTGAACAGACTCATTTTCACTTTTAAATCACGCATGCTTCACGTAAACAGACTTCATGGTCATTGCATTATTGCCATATACTGCTTTTAATATTTTATTACATTTTTGGGACACTTTTGCAACTTGAAACAAAACTTTATGTTCACGCGTTGTTAGAAATCCATGATCTGCGACAGACACGGTAAACATGGACTTACTCCCCGGGCTCTGGAAGTGACCTGATAGGTCGCAACTTGTTCTCACTTGTCACTATTGACATCAAAGGAACAGGCTATCGAAATAAATACTTCATATCAATGTAGCGTCAGCAGTTGCTGCTATAAAAATTCATTCACCGTATTTTTTGATCACACCTCGTACATCAGGTTTTGATAACTTTACATTTTTTGCCACTAGATAGATGAAAATGTGGATAAGTGATGTATCTGGAGTACTGTTTAATGGATTGTGAATAGGATAAGCGATACCAATACTACAATGTTGAAAAATTGAATAAAAAACTAACCCATGTATATTATTATCCTTAAAACGATAAAAAAAATTGTTAGATCATTTTTATCGTCACCACGAGTCTGCCTGCAAAGTTTCAACTCGATTGGATCACGGGAAAAGGGCTAAAAATCGATCCAAAGTTTTTTAGGCAGACAAGCAGACGCTACGAGTTAAAAGAAAGGGAGTAAAAAAGGATTTTGATTGCGTGTATAAAATCACACCGGCTTAAATGTCTAAAATCGCACCGGCTTAAACAAGATTTCACCATTAAAAATGGTAAAATATAATATAATCCAATTTTATGCAGCCGGCCCTCGGTTTCACTTCTTTCACTTACATGGTGCGCAAATGCTACACGCTCGATTTTTTTTAATGATAAATATTATTATATAAATCAAGAAAGTGAAGGACGCCGTTGATCGCGAGAGTTGTGCAACGCCTTTCTTATTTCTTTCGTCGCATTGCTGCAACATCGACACTACCTGCAGCTCGCGCCATCTGGTAGGAGGAAAATATTTCCGGTGATGTCAGTAGCCGTATCTGCGGTCGGCATTGCATAATGACATTCTAATTTCACGACCGTAACAAGACAAATGACTGGTTCTAGAAATTTATATTTATTCCCATAAATAAAAAAGGACCTGCGTACGTGAGTACTTGCACTAGCGTCATAAGCGTCGTAAGACAGAGCGAAATGTTTTACGTAGGTAGCCAGCGCACCAACTGTATTATGAATTCGCCTATTCATAGATTGCTTAGGCAATCAATACAGATCTGTTGATATATTTAAAGCTCGAACAATATACACATACAAAAGGCAGATCTACTTAGCTTCTATTTTATAATTTGCCTTCATACTTAATCTATTATTTACTGTATTTATCCTGAATACTTTTTTATTTTCTTACGCACTTAATAATTATTGCATTACGTTATTGATATTTTTTAATATTTTGTAATTTGCTGCTTATGTACTAGATAACTACGCTATTTCAACACATTATGTTTTACATTATGTAAGTGCTCAATCAATTCAGAGTACGTATTATTAATAAATCTTCTTCTTTTTCTTCTTCTTCCCCTCATCCTATCGGGTCGGGGTCCGTGCACCGCATAAAAGGTTCCAACTTTTACTGGCTTCGCTCTCCACGTCAGCCCAATTTAGTGGCAACCTCGCTTCGCAGCAGTCCTCCAACTATTCCCGCCAGCCCCTTTTAGGACGACCCCTTGATTTTCTGCCTTCTGGTCTTGCCTGGAATATCCGCTTTGGCAGACTATCTCCCGGCATCCGCAAGATATGTCCCAGCCACCATAACTGTGATTTCTCCATAAAGGTCAATAAGGGTTCTACTTCGAGTCATTCTCTTAATTGAGTATTTCTGATTCTGTGCGTCGTCATTAATTAATAATTAAATAAATATAAAATTGAACGTCTATCGGTACTGATTGACATGGCAGCTACTTACGCTAAATAAAACTTTGTAATACACACACTCCGAGATATTTAATCAATTCTATAATTTCGAGAGGAGCAGATCTTCGCATCGTCAGCTGTAATTAACACTAGACTTACAAAATCCGTCAATTTGACGGATTCAACATTCAAGATTAAAAATACAGAAAAACTTATTCTTTGTCATATATGTTAATTATATAGGTATGTTAATTATCAATATTTTTATTTGAATGTTCTGAGTACACAGTTAGGTAGAGTCCATTCACTTTAGATGAGCCACTTGCATTAGTGTGAGTAATACCCTCTGTAACACGTAAATTGTGAAATTGTATTCTTTTTTTAAACCAACTTCAATAATATTTGTATTTATTTTTTGCGTGGTTATTTACTCAAAAAAAGAATGTTACGAGATTTTGTAAACGGACTGTTACTCACACTATTGCAAGTGGCTCATCTAAAGTGAACGGACTCTACTGGATTTAATCTACTCCTAAATATTTTATTGCATCCACCTTTTCTATTTGTTCTTCATCAATCTCTATCATTATCTCATTATTTTGCTTTCTATTTCCTATCAACATACCTTTTGTTTTTTCCCCATTTAATTTTAATTTGTTCACTTTGAGCCTTGTTGATATAGTTCTAAGTAATTCATTTAATATTCTCAATAATTCTTCTAAGTTTTATCCACATATACATTAATATACCTTCGGCAAACAGCCTAATATGACGATATGAATTCATGCCTTTATCCATTTTTTTTCGTTAAAATAAAAATAACGTAAATTATTGTTTCCAGCCGATTGCTCAGCAGTGGTGCGGGGCTCAGCTAAAGTCGTGAAGAAGAATGGAGTCCAGTTCCTGCAGGTGGACAAGTTCAACTCCAAAATCAAAATTGGGAACGGAAGGGTGCGCTTCGTAGACAAGGATCCCTCCACTGCGCTCATTGGTGACTTTTTAAAATTGTCTTTTGTAAAGGGTGTTCCAACGAAATCTAGTCAATTTGTTTTTACGCGCTTTTATTTAATTCTCATTGTCTGTTATTTGCTGTGGTGGATTCTTGTAATTGATTTTTCACCAAATTCCTGACTGGCTAGAGCTTCGAAACATTCAACATTTGCGAAAAGTGGATGACTATACATTATTGCGGTTAAAATTAATATTCACGTCACTCACAAGTAAGAACCGCAGAAACAGATGCAGAACATGTCTCCAGATTTTTTTTTTATTTGCTCGCTAGAAGAACATAAAAAATAATTTTTTTTTAAATTATATATAATTTGTCACTACGTCATTAAAAATGGAATATTGATTGGTGCCGGGCCTAGTAATCTTCGAGGATCCCCACTTGGTTGCAAAGGGTTTTTCAATAAGAACAATATGATTTTAAAATCAACAATATAACACAAAAACAGTTTAAGATACAATCAAATTGTTTATTATTTTGAAGCATCCATGATGTATCACATAAATGCGCCATACTAGAATGTCTACTTCCCTAATGTATTAGCCAATAAATGCCAAGACAGTGTTCGGACAAAAAAGGTTTTTTAACAAGGTTCCTTTGTTATTTAATTTTCTCTACAAAACATTAAGAGTGCCAATACTCTGTCGCTTTTTAAAAAATGGTTAAGCGTGTTATGCTGAATGACAGAAGTGATATTCAAATGTCTTTATCCATTCTGTCATAGTCAGTGTGGATACCAAATTGTGGAGCTCGTTGTTGTACACTCGCCGGCAAACTTCTTGAAAAATTTTGGCGTAATGGGAGAATGCGCAGAAGACAAAATTTGGGTCTCGTTGGTGGAATGGTACATGCGCAAACTTTCCCCCACTACGACGAAAAATTTCAAGATGTTTGCCGGCTACTGTAACGTCTGTGCCAAAGTCCATTTTTTAAAACAAGTCCAAAGATAGTCCTCAAAGTTTTCCTTTCAAAAACGTCAAAAACTCGCTCATTCTTCTTATTCAGTACTAGGGAATGCAATCCCGAGTCGGGATGCCCTTTCGAGATCCCTCGAAATTAGAATTTCCAATCCCGCAGGATCCCTTCTGAATATTTTTGTGTTTTTTTGTTTATAGAGCTGAATAAGCAATTAACGACTATGCCTTGCATTTTTATATTAGCAATTTTAATAAAGTGTTCATTATTAATCATTGCATTAAAGTTTTTGTAGGCGTTTTTCCAAGCGTCAATCAGTCAATGTAGTAGAGTAAAAACTACTAACACCAGTAGTAGTTTTTATTACTCTGTTAGGTTGATAAAATACAGCAAATATTATTCAAAGCTATTTTCAATATTTAAATGTGACATGAACATAAGTTTTAAGTACTTACTAAAAGCTCTATAGATATACACAATTAAACATACAAAACAAAATAATCCCGATAATCTCGTCCGATTTTCGGTTCGGGATTGATCTCGTCAAATGCCTCGAGATCTCGCGGGATTTGGATTGCATTCCCTAGTCAGTACCTACATCTCAGCTGCGTGTGTGAGCACTGGTCTGGTAAGCATTTTGTACACTAATACTTTAGTTTTTCTGGACAGCAGTCAGGATTTTATCTAATTTTGGAGGCGGAAAAAACAGCGGAGTCGGAGTATAATAAAACAAATGAAAGTCTAGGGTTGCTGTGATATTTTAAAATAACACGACTCTATTTAATTAATATATTATTTACTTTTCGATTTCAAAGTTAACGATTTCGGTTGCTCCCAACATTTTTCAGGACAGTGTTATATAAAACTGTCTATTCAGTGTAATATATTATACTTTCCTGAAGACGGACGAGTGCAACCGAAACCGGTAGACGTTATATATTATTATATCAATAAAATGGCTTAAAACAAAAAATATTTTTTATTTAAATTTTATTTGGCAGACATTTTCTTAAATAATAGAAGTTTCAATATTTGCTCAATGCATATAAAGTATTGTGCAGACTGCCAAAGAAGAGTATAAGAATCATGAAGAGACCTCATCCAGTACTAAATTGACAGTAACTGAAGATGACGACAATCCAGAGATCTTAAAAAATAGTTACGAATTGCGTCGTGAATTTAAACATCGCCCTTTTTATATTTCAGCCGAAACTGCTGCCGGCTTCTTCAACGGCAATACCCGCCTCGTCCTGGACATCGTCAACCCCATCATCGAGGACACGGCCAACGTCATCTTCACCGCCTACCTCAACAGGATCTTCGGCACCATCCCCCTGTCGGAGCTGATACTCGAAAACTGAAGGAGCCTTTCTAATAAGCACACAAGATAATTAACCTTCAATATTTGAGAAAACGCCAACTAATAATATGTAGTTTGTTTTGAGACGCTATACAGGGTTATTTGTAAAACATTAATAACCTCGCAGGACTATACTCCTGCCTTGATTATGAGTCGAAAATATCTACCATTATAGTAACTAATATCAATTACGAAAAACTCATTCGTTTCAATAAAAGTTAAATAAAATGATTAAAACCCTGAAACAAATCCAATTAGAATGTTTTCCAATTGGAATTCGAAGGTTTTTATTTTTTTATTTGACTTGTATAAAAGGGAATTAATTTTTCTTACTTATTAAAAAATGCAAACTTTGATGTCGCATATCTCCGTAACTATGTATGATAGCTTGAACATTTTCGACTCATAATCATGGCAGGAGTATAGTCCTGCGAGGTTATTAATGTTTTCCAAATAACCCTGTACATGTTGTATTTTAAAAACTTTTAACATTTTTCATCACTCTCATACATTACTCACTCTAAAATAACATGGTCCGTGTTCGCGGATGAGATTTCCGTTTCGAAATGGTCTCCGAGACAGCAGTTGTAATTAATTTTACCTTCTTAACTTCTTCTTCTTTCTTCTTTTTCTTTTTTGTAGATCTGTTGATCTGTGCTACAGAAAACTTCGCCTCCTGGGATGACGAGGTCCAGCTATCCCTCCATCTTTTCGGTGGTCTTCCCGGTAGGCGTCGTCCAGAGGGGATTTCATTCGCTGCTGTATGCACGAGTCTGTCACTGTCCATTCTGGCTACGTGATCTCGCCAGAATCTCCTTCTGGATCTACTCCAACGTGCTATGTCCTCTATTTCTACCTTCTTAACCTTACTTTAAATTTAATTAACCTTCTGTTAATAAAATTTAAATCCCTAAATTTTCAGAATACATATTTTTATGTATGATTTATCAAAACTCGCGATCAAGTTAAACGTCGTCTACGCGGTTTAAGTTCATGTCTATTTATACCAATTTCTTCAGATCAATATTTCAATACGCGTACATGATTTATCTCAACTAAATCTCTGAGATTTATGTCACTATGGACATGGGCCACAACACAGTTGAAAAAAAACATTTTATAAATTTATATTGGATCATCTTGATGAGTGTCTTAATCAGAAATCTGTCTTGTTAGACAAAATAATTTTAGAGGATTTTTGTTTTTAAAAATATCTACGAAGGCAGTAAAATAAATATATAATATAATTCAGTGATAGACACCAGCTTGGAAAATAATGATGTAAGCGACGTAGTATTTCTATTCAAAATTATTAACAGCATGTTGGACTGCCCTGAACTAGTTCAAATGTGGGGTATAAAAGTAAAGGTAGCGACATCCAAAAACAAAATTAATGCAGTAATTGAGAATTATTAATTTATAATGTAATTTATAATAATTATCGAGATTTTATAGGAAACATAGCCCATAAATTTATAGTAAAACATGATTTTGGAAGGGATAGATACATAAAATCTAGAATTAAGTACATTTTAAACTAGTAATTCCCAGTGACTGCATAAAAACATTTTTTATTTTTTGGATATGGCTGCCTTTGCTTTTATACCACATAAGTGATTTCATATAAAACACCAACACAAACTAGACAACATGAAATATTATTTTCACTGCTCAGAAAACAATTTTACTTCATGAAGTCGTGAAGCAGTACAGTCGCGATAAAAATGAATTTATAAATGAATAGATAACAATATTTTTGGAAGATTCTGTATGAGATTGCTTTGTATATTTATAAAAAATTACCACCTGTACTAATATTCAATTTTAAGAAATCTGATTGCTAACTTTGTCACTTTTCTAGTGGAAAAATTACTTTTTTTAATTTTTCCTCTCATCATGTATACTGTTTTTTACTCGCACTTTCAACTGATCTCTTTATGAACGCAATCGAAATTCTGTAAATAAAAATGCATTTATGTAATGTTTTCAAATATTTAATAAAATATCGACGAATCAAAATTATCGGTTAATAAAAAAAATTGATTAAAATTATAGGTATGACATATAACATTTAGAATTAATATTTCACCTTCATCACAACGCCATGCTAGTTTAAGTTTAAAAAAAATTATATATTTTAACAAGAAAATGTTTTTTGTATTATAATAATTTTGTACATTGAATAACATAATGTTAAGTATTGCTTGTAAATATGACAATAAATAAAAAGACATCAATGAACTTTTAGCATAATTATTAATTTAAAAAACTCCTGTATTCTGTAATTAGCAATATTGCTATTTCGGTATCTTGACAGTTATTGTACAACATTGTTATGCCGTCAATGTTGACGTTTTAAGTTTGACAGATCTGAAATTAATGAATTCACTCAATCAGAAAGCTCTAAAACTTAAACAAACGTTAAGTTACTCACAACATATACTTAAAGTTGACTACGTTTTAGAGCTAACTCATTGAATTCATTAATTTCCTTGGAAGGGGTCTTTAAAACTTATTTATGAATTCAGTACCAACAGTACCAATCTGAAAGTTTTAATTTTAAAAAATACTACAGGATTTTTTAAGAAGTATAGAACACGAAAAAAAACATTTCATGTTCCGCCCTATCGCCGGCAATGAAAATATAAAAAGAAAAGTTAAAATATTTTGAGAAAAGTCGTTATTACTATTTCAAGGGTGTCGGCTATACTTATTCTTTGAGAACTGACCTATAAAAGTACCGTCATTTTTGACAGGTTACAGTTAGTTAACAATAAATTTAAAATAACAACACTGCGCGGAGTGTACATAACCGATAGCATGCGTCAAGTTACTCGTTACTCTCTAGCATGATGCCGTCATATAACTTTGTCTCTTTCTTGGATGTCGTTCACGCACACTATTGACGTGTATAGGTACATAACACATCCTTGAAGTGCCGTGACCAAAAAATCTGTACCGTACACGGATCGCCTTTTTACTGCGATGAAAATTTATATTTTCGTATTATCCACCCCCTATGAGCTTTTACATTATTGACAAACTTAATTTTAAATTCTTAAGCAGGCACAGACCCCAACTCAGATAATTCTATTGCTTCAGCGCAGCATCCAAAACATCACACTTGTATTTAATCTATGAGTATTGAATTATATTATGAAAAAAATATATTTAGAAAAAAACACGCCTATATTAAAATGTACTAAAAAGTAAAAAATTAATTTTCGGCCAAAAAATATTTGCCTCACTCTCCAAATTGATTGCCGCTTATGGAAAGGAAAGGAGAAGGAAAGCGCCCACGCTTTTATTTTGAGGGTGAGGCAAAAATTTTTTGGCCGAAAATTTATTTTTTACGTTTTAGTACATTTAATATAAGCGTGTTTTTTTAAAATCATGTAATATAGTTTTTTACTTTTTGGTATTTATATTACCCAGCGTACAAAATCACTTCGGTAGGAAACTGGCGCCATCTTTTAGTGAACTCATTTACTAATTTCCCAAAACTTTAATTAATTAATTATGATGGATTAATTGATTGATTAGTGAATCTAATAACTGATTCGTGCATTGTTTTTATTTTTTTTATTCTATTTACACTTCAATAGACCAACAGGTCCAATTGCAGAAGCGAAACACATCACAAAACACCCAGATAGGTACCTATCTATAATTTTTCTAGTTTTACTGGATGTTATTTCTACGATTACGTCATGTGTTATTATTATATTGTAATTAATAATTTTCCGATGCATAAAACAGAAAAAAGTCAGTTTAATGTAGTTTATCTTTATGCGCATAAAAATTATAATTTTATTTAATTATACAAAAAATAAGTACAAGTTCAGAATGTATGTCGGTCATTGCCAAGATAATGTATGATAAATCTTGTAGAATCTTAAGTACTGTGAACATGAGACGCACTATACCTCGATGCAATTTCCTTTGCCTTCGGCTGCCTGTCATTTGAAACTTCTTCACGATAGCGCTTATGTATTTCTGGATCCTCACTTCGATTGATTCTCTTCCCTTGGAAACCCATTTTTTACTGAGTACCTACATAAGGGAATGGTATACATCATCTACTCGCTGTTTAATTTCTTATGGAGTCAAGAAAAATAACGCACTTAAATTCGTACGACCCTAAATGGTCGGAAAATTTTGTTCCTTGCTTCCTATAGATTGCGTTTGTGTACAAATGGTAGGGAGAGAAAATAAATTAAAATTAGAGTATCCAATCCTGGCCCAGTTAACAGAGTTTGGATTGAAGTAAAATTTGGATTTAGATTCGGGATTAGTACCTACATAACTTTCAGGATTATAAGTTTGGATTGAAGTAAAATTTGGATTTAAATTCGGGATTAGTACCTACCTGCATAACTTTCAGGATTATAAGTTTGGATTGAAGTAAAATTTGGATTTAGATTCGGGATTAGTACCTACATAACTTTCAGGATTATAAGTTTGGATTGAAGTAAAACTTGGATTTAAATTCGGGATTAGTACCTAGCTGCATAACTTTCAGGATTATAAGTTTGGATTGAAGTAAAATTTGGATTTAGATTCGGGATTAGTACCTACATAACTTTCAGGATTATAAGTTTGGTAAAGTAAAATTTGGATTTAAATTCGGGATTAGTACCTACCTGCATAACTTTCAGGATTATAAGTTTGGATTGAAGTAAAATTTGGATTTAGATTCGGGATTAGTACCTACATAACTTTCAGGATTATAAGTTTGGATTGAAGTAAAACTTGGATTTAAATTCGGGATTCGTACCTAGCTGCATAACTTTCAGGATTATAAGTTTGGATTGAAGTAAAATTTGGATTTAGATTCGGGATTAGTACCTACATAAATTTCAGGATTACAAGTTTGGATTGAAAGTTTTGAACGAAATTTCCGTTTTACCTATTTCCTATTTTAAATAGAAAAAGTCAAAGAATTAGTGCTCTGAATGCAACTATGGCCAACAAGAATCTGTCAAAGGAAACAAGATTAGCGGTACATAATTGTGTTCTATGTATGCCATCTCTGATTTATGGAAGTGAAGCCTGGAATTGGCAAAAAATGAATGAAAGTACACTGAATGCGGAGGAAATGCGGTCATATGGAATATCTTTGGCCGATAGAATGAGGAATAACAAACCAATGCTGGCTGTGGTGTGGTAGACAGAGTAAAGAAAGGAGTGCTGAGATGGTTTGGTCATGCAGAACATATGAGCGAGGAAAGGATGGTTAGTACAATATATGGGACGAGTGTTGAAGGCAACAGGAATAGAGAGCGTGCGCGAAAGACCTGGCAAGTTCAGATACTACAAGTATTGGAGGACAACAACCATAGAGTTGCGTGAGAATCTTCTCATGCATTCATCTGAATGCATGTAGCCGAAGCAAAATTGGTGTGCCAAGATAGAAGAAAATGGCGTTCTATCCTCTCTGCCTACCCCTTCGGCGAAACTACTTGATGCTGATTTAATACCGATTCCGCTAAATATTGGTATACAGTTGTAGTGATCTGTATTTAATTTTGAGCATACATCCCAACACCTATTGTTTATTTGGGTATTCCATTTAAATAAAGTATCAATAGTAATACCAAGATATAACTATTTCAATTTTTTCACAACTACACGCTATATTAACACCTGAATGCGGACAATCAAAATGATATGAAATAATATTATTTTGATTAGCAACAATTATATGAAGAAACCTTACGTGCAATGTTCCCTGTAAGGTGTGCGCGTGTGCGCGCGCACACCTACCAAAATGTCTCCGCACACATGTTTTACCCTCCGCACAGTTAGAAAGTTTCCTTTGCCAGCTTTTAGTTTTTCTCGAATGCATGAATCAAAAATACATGCACAATGCAATTTTCATGAAATTAATTACCTACTTTCTAGTGTTTTTGCTTTGGGGCATTGAATCTCCCAGGGCCGGTCCATTAGTATATGTATTCCGTTTAAAAAAGTAGGTACAATAGAAATGCGACAAAATTCGGAGAAAGATATTTTTACGTAGTTGAATAAGAATAATTTTAAATAAAAGTGGAAAAACTACATTTTTATAAATAAATATTTTGAAAAAAAAACACAATATTTAAATATATATATATAACAATATAGATTAAATATAAATAAAAAGAAAATTCTACAAGTTTAGTATTTAATATATTATATCAACGAAGATTTTTTTATCTTTTTTATCTTTTTTGGTTATTTCAAAAATTGTCTTTGTTAGTGTTGTTATTATATAAAATCACTGTGATTAATAAATACCCTAAAAATATACATTTAAATAAAAAATTGTATGTGTTTATGGGGGGGGGGGGGTGTAAATGTATCGCACCGCCACTGCACAGATGCGTCGAAGATCCGCACACGCAATAGAAAAATTAGAGGGAACGTTGCTTACGTGCATAATTTTAGTTTTTTTACCTTATATTAGCTTCACCTGTTTGTCTAGCCAGAATCTCATAATCGATATTTCACCCGCTTCCCGTTGTCCAATCAAGCTGAAATTTTGCACACAGACGTATACCTGATGACAATACACGAATCATGTTCACAAATTAATCAAATAATCCATCATAATTAATTAATCAATGTTTTGTATGGGTAATAAGTTAATGAGCTCACCAAAAGATGGCGCTAGTTTCCTACCGAATTGGTCTTGTACGCTGGGTAATATTAAGACTAAAAAGTAGAAAATTATATTTCATGAAAAAAAAAATTTTAAACCACGCTTATATTTGAATGTACTTTAAAGTAAAAAAATTCCTCACTCTCCAAATAAAGTAGTGGGCGCTTTCCCTCCACCAATAAAAGAATTCTATATCAACATGGTAAGCGCCCACCTTTTTTTGGGAAGTGAAGCAAACATTTTTTGGCCGAAAATATTTTTTTTACTTTTTAGTACATTTAAATATAAGCGTGGTTATTTGAAAAAAATATTTTCATGTAATATAATTTCACATTAATAACTATTCACACCACTGACATTCGAGCATCGGAACCTCTACCAATTTGGAGACTCTTTATCGCCGCAATAACTCCAGGCCTGATATATGCGAGCAGGCTCCATTAACAAGATCAAGTTCACACGCAGCAAAACAGAAAATAATTAAAACACCATACCAAACTATAAAAGGTATACGACCCTAATCTAATTCCTTAACCTTAGCTGACACGACCGCCGCGCGGCGCGCACAAGAGGTTATATAAGACGTATCTTGCAAAAAACATATTACAGATCTCTGCCTTGCGTTAAGCCGTGAGACTCTTCGGCTTGTGTACAGAAAAGTTTATTTGAGTGAATTCAGTAGCATTTTTGGACACCGCAACATGTCCAACGTCAAGATGAATTTCGGAATAGCAATAGAAGTCATCCTCGTAGTAACTTCTGCGTTTGCCGCTCCTCACAAGGAAGCCAGCAGCACGGCCTCCCCGGAAGAATTGCGTAAGTTTTGAAAACTCGGTTATTATATCGAGGAATGTCATTTTAAAAATTTTCTCAGGTTATCACGGCCGTTCAAAATCTTCTGTGCGTAGTTTTCTGGGATATTCTGCCGTGTATATCTGACCTCTCTAGCCGACGCTTCAGATCCCATTGCAGGGTACACATTATCTAGGCTGATTTGCCTTCATCATAGCGTAGATTGTTTCACATTCCAATATACAGGACCAACCTGCCGATGGTTATATATATATATATATATATATTTATATGTATATATATGTATGCATTGAATATAAAGTTTGTAATATACATATCGACGGCTCCTACGTATAATATCGTAACCCACAAAATTCAATTTTACAGGAGAAGGATTTGAACATATTTTCGTCCGGTATAAATCTAAATATTGCCCAACTTTTTTGAAATTTCGTTTCAATATTTTACTTTATACTGCAGTTTCATAAATAATCACAAAAAAGTTATTAACGGTTTTTGTAGAAATGCACATACGATATTATACTTCGGAAAAGACGCGACGTAAAATAACGTAAGTGTTACATACGATAATTTTCTTATGTTATTTTCTCACGCATATTATCGTAAGTGTTACATACGATAATTATTTATGTTATTTTCCAACGTATGTTATCGTAAGTGTTACATACGATAATTATCTTATGTTATTTTACAACGTATGTTATCGTAAGTGTTACATACGATAATTATCTTATGTTATTTTACAACGTATGTTATCGTAAGTGTTACATACAATAAAATTATCTTATGTTATTTTCCAACGCAAATCATCGTAAGTGTTACATACGATAGTATACTTCGTAAAAAAATATGTGATTGTTTGAGATACGATCAAATACGTCCGAAAAAAACGTTATTTATTTCAAAATATTTTTTTTTCTTTCTTGTGTCCAATGTCCGTCACTAACGTGACAATGTTTCTCACTAACACTATCAAGACGCTACGCTAGATAGCACTGTTCGCACGGTCTTAACTCGCGGCCAAAACGACGCTAACTAGCGCTACCAGATGACATTGTTTACACGCTAACACAAACACACTACGATTTCGCGATAATTTTATTTGCTTTGGAAAATTTTTTGTAATAATTAAACATTGGTCACTTGGATTAACAGAAACAGTGAGATTTTTCATTGTAATGTGTGCTGATGTAAAAAAATTATTTTAGATAGATTTTGTATTTTTTTGTTACTTATCATCACGCCGTTTCCCGCGGGATAGGCAGAGAGAATAGAGCCCCACACTCTTTTGTCCTGACACACAACTCTCGCTTCACCTACATTCATACATCTTCGCGTAAAAGCTCGACGATTGTTGAGACTCCTAACAGGATCATCAAGTACCTATCTGGTTAATCTAGTCATGCCACGTCTTTCGCGATCGTCCTCTCTTTCTGGCGCCGTCAATTATTTCCTCGTTCATTCGCTCAACATGCCCAAACCATCTGAGTGACCCTTATTTGAGTCTATTAACTATACTAAGCTCAGCTTTACATTATTTCGTAACATCTTAATTCTTTACTCTATCATACATTTTTTGTCGTGACTAACTAATGTAAAACTAATTTATACAAAGCTAAAATTCAAACATAGAAAGTCTATCATTCTTGACGCTAGATTACTCCAATTGATGAGATTGGAACATTCATGATTTTAACAATTCTTACAACACTGCAAGTAAGTACCTACAGCTAGCTTCTAAAGATTAAAATTCAGACATCAAAATCCGTTCCCATCAAAGGATAATTTTATCCCATGAAAGGATAATTTTAACCGTTAAGATGACAACTGATTATCATCAACTCACCAGCACATCACGCCTGGTATCTGGCGCATCTGAAGATAGAAGTCCTAAATACTATACTTAAGTAAATCAGGACTATTCTTCTCCTTCATTATCATCTTGACACAGCAGGTTGCTATGATAATGATGACACCGTAGCCGAAACATTCCTCACGGCTATCCATATACTGGCGATCTTCCTGTCTTGAACCACCAGTCCAGTAGTTGCGTCCGTGCGCCTTATGACAAGAATTTGAATATGCACATTTGTCAACATATATTCCTTTTAAAATGGAGTCATTTATTTCGTGATATACTTACACAAAAAGTCGCGCCATTTAAAAAATTCACACTCAGCGACGCTCGCCGCGCGCCTCCCGAAGGAAACTGATTGCGCAACATTAGGCAAACTTGGGTCATATATAAAGACAATACTTTGGTATACCTACACAGGAAACAGAATTCCTTATTGTACTATTGGGCAGTTATATATGAACTTCCACTGATATTAATATTAGGTACCTAAATGAAAAAATATTTTTAAAAAAAACAGTGTAGGTACGTAAGTAGATAATAAAAAGTAAAAAATAAATTTTTGGCTAAAAAATTTTTGCTTCACGCTCCAAATAAAAGGTGAGCGCCTACGATATGGATGTAGATTACAGAATTCTGTCGTTGGCGGATGGAAAGCGCCTACGCTTTTATTTGTGGAGTGAGACAAAAATTTTTTGGCCGAAAATTTATTTTTTGCTTTTTAGTACATTTAAATATAAGCGTATTTTTTTAAATATTTTTTCATGTAATATAATTCTCTACTACTTAGTCTTAATATTTCTTAGCGTACAAAATCACTTCGGTGGAAAGGGGGGGGATCTTTTGGTGAGCTCATTGACTAATTTCCCAGATAAAACTTTAATTAACTAATTATGATGCATTAATTGATTAATTAGTGATAAAGTATAGTATAGTAGCTTGTTGGTCTTGTGGTTAGGACACTGGCCTCGTGATCCAAAGGTTGCGGGTTCGATCCTCACTCCAGACTAGCAAGTTAGTCCTATTTTCATAGTACAAGCGCTTAGCTTAGTTTGAAAATAGTAAGAATATTGATGTGACACGTATTCCGTGTTCACATCTCTATTTTAAAAAAAAAAAAAAAAAAAAAAAAAAAAAAAAAAAAAAAAAAAAAAAAAAAAAAAAAAAAAAAAAAAATGATTCATGTATTGTCATCGAGAATACGTCTGTGTGCGAAATTTCAGCTCGATTTAACATTTTCAAGTGGGTGAAATATCAATTATAAGATTCCATCCAGAAAAACACGTGAAGCTAATATAAGCTGGTAATAAAATTAATAAAGACACCGCGCTGAAGACTAGTATGGATCCGTATGAACTTTTTTAAAAATAGCGTTAAATATATATAATTTTGAACATACATATATGACCTGGAAATCCATGACCATAGTTACAATAGAGAGCCATTCATCCTTTGACCTCGCCTGGCGTAACTGAATAATATGGCGGATAGCTCTGATTTTTCCAAGGACAAGTTTCTCCGATAAAGATGAATGTCCTGATTTCAAA
Source organism: Agrypnia vestita (assembly GCA_016648135.1). Classification (NCBI taxonomy): domain Eukaryota; kingdom Metazoa; phylum Arthropoda; class Insecta; order Trichoptera; family Phryganeidae; genus Agrypnia; species Agrypnia vestita. Next base: position 61,387 of record JADDOH010006331.1, read on the forward strand.
AATAAAATCAAATTGCCATTGGGTGATTGATACAGCCCTACCTCTTGCAGGGCTGTCTTAATCACCCATCTCTGTCTTGGTCTTACCCTTGGTAACGATTGGATAATTCCTCGCGGACATTTAAGACACATTTATATTGCAGTTTCCACTTGTTTTGTGGCAAGAACACCCCATAGGGGTGAAACGCCGGAAAAAAAGAAGAAGAAGAAGAAAGTATTTATTCCTGCATATCCCCTGGTAAACAAAATGTATTTTTTACAGATGTTGTTTTTTTTAATTTCTCAAAATTTTGTTCCAAACCGAATCTCTTAAAGTAAAAAGATCTTTTTGTAATAAAGCCTGACTTATTTTATAATACATTATACTTTTTGAGTATTAAGTTTGACCTTTTCATAATTGTGTCGAAATTTACAAAGTCATAGTAATTTTTTTGAACATTTCAAACCCATTGGAGCCAGCTGCGATACCTGACTAGAAATTTATGTTAGTTCATGTCTATATATTTTAGTGGTATGTGACATAAATTGATCACCATTACTTAGTTTGTGTATAAATTTAAAATAAAATCATGATTTTTTCAGTCGCCCTGTTACCAATATGTCAGCAAGGCAGCCACCTCAACGAGTGCTTGAAAAATGCTACCGAGATCCTCAAGGAGAAGGTGGCTGAAGGTATTCCAGAGCTCTCCATCCCGTCCTTGGAGCCCCTGAAGGTCCCTACGATTAAGCTGGAGCAGACAACGGAGCACATGTACTACAAGGCTATTCTTATGGATGTCCAGTTTTATGGACTGACAGACTACGAGTTTACTGACGTTACGTGAGTTGCAATTTATTAGTTTAGGATTAACTATTAACTAATTTTCAAAATATAGACAATGAACTTCGATAGTTCGGTAGCGGTACAAAGCTCATCCACGCTATGTACCTACTTGTCTCCGATAGCTAGGATTCTTTTTTATTATGTTAATGTAAACAAACAGTGCGGGTCGTCACCTGCAATGTAAACATAGGAGAACAAATGGTTCGAGCTAAGGACACGGCGACTCCACACCAGTCGGGCCTCACCGACCATTAGGCAGACCTGCGCTGCGTTAAATCATCCATTTCTTTGTTCATCATTTATTCCATTTACTTTTTCATCTTTGTTTGCTCCCGCGGCTTAACTCTGGAAAGAAATAAACAATAGCATCCCATCGCTCTTTCATAACCAACGACCCACCAAACTTCCTAAAAGTTCTCTCAGATTTTGATAAATATTCTTTGAAAAATCTTTTGAATTGGCCCATTCAAGAAATACTTTGATGATAAAAAAATTCATTTTAAAATTGTGTATGTACCTAATCAAACCCAATAATATTTTTTCATATTTCAAATATGTTTATTTTCCCAATACTAAAACTATAATTATCAATCTCACAAAAACTAGAATCCTTCCCAAATTCACAAATAATGTAAACCCGAAACAGAAACATAATTCGAAAACACCAATGGAGTTGGAAACAGCTTAGGTTGGTGTGTCGATGCCTTTCAATTGGAGTCAGATTGTCGCAAATTATATCATTGCACCCTCCACCATGGCAAACATTTCCCTCTAATCCATACCCCTCACCCCACATCCACCCTACTTCCCCAGAACCCTAATAATTCTATGAAGCACGTACATGTATATAAATTTAAATGTTTTAGTGCTGACATGGAAAATCTGACCATTACACTGTCAGCAAAGTTCAACCATGTTTACATAGACACAGAATATATGCTGCTAGGAAAGTTCGAGATGCTGCCGATTGAGGGCAGTGGACGCCTCATGGCTAACTTCAGTAAGTGGAAAATTACTATTATAAACACAATAAACGTACTTGCAATATTGTAATATGTAATTGTTATAATGAACTACAATCGCGGAAAATAAACAATGAAACAGAAAAGGTATAGCCCCAAACGGTTGATTTATATCAAAACAGTTCAAACTTATACATTATGATAGAGAAAAATATTGCATAACTAAAAGAAAATCTACAAATTATAAACGTTGGACAAAGGGCTTTTTCATAGAAGTAGTCTGCTGGAGACGACGTTTTTGACAAGCCCCAAGGTACCAGTAAAAATAGACACATTGTTAAAAATTCTATAAATGTAAGGCCTAAATAAAATCACTTAAGCTCCTAGTTTGTTCAGGATTTTTTAGGTTTAGGATTGGGATATTTTTTTTTACGTTTAGGATATTTTTACTGATTTTTACAAAACTGTCTCTTCTGAATCACTTGCATGATGAGTATTCGATTGATAAAAACTGTGATTTAAAATGGTTAAAAATGTTTAACCCTTATCACAGTTTCTAGCGAATCAATTATTATTCACCGATTTATGTGATACCATCGTCGGTATCTCGAAAATCAAGTGATCATCAATATTCAATCACTTTTAGTGATTGCAACATTAATAACTTAGTATGACTGTTTAAATATAAAATATTAATTCATTGCTAACAATCATGCATTTATGTTTTTGTCTAAAAAGGATCAAGGTTTAAAAAACATTAAAAATACATTTGCTTAAAGACCAGTCAAATAAAAAAATTAAAACTTTGCAGAAATTTGAACCAGGATTTTTTTGCAAGGTTTTAATCATTTTATTTGACTTGTATTAAAGCAAATACTTACTACTTACTTTCTTAATAGTCCAATAGAATACAAGTCAAAAATATTGAAAAAAAAAACTTTTAAGTCTGTTTACCTCCATAACTGTTGATATTACGACATTGATGTTCAAACATTTTCAACTCTCAATTTAGGCAGGAATCTACCTGTAAAGTATGGTGGACTAGCTCTTGTTTCTCTGTTGTCAAATTTCAATTTTATCAAGTTTAATGTGATTTATTATGTATTTCAGCTGACAACAAAGCGGAGATCAGGATACATGGAGCGTTGGTACAAAGAAAAGGACACAATTACTTCATGACAAAAGACACAGAGGTCCAAGTTACTGTGGGAGGTGCAGAATCAAACTTTGAGAATCTTTTCACTGGAGGAGATATGAAGAGTAAGTACTTTGTGTTTATGTTTTATCCCTAATGTGGTTTAGGTGATGTAGTGTGGTTAATACTTCAAATAGCAGTGACAATATTTTATAGTACAGCAATTTATTTTATTTTATCTAACTACTAATACAGGCTCAATGTAAAGGAAGTTTCAGTAGTATATGTTTGCAACAATGTGCTTAATTAACCCTTTCCACTCAAAAGTTTTTTGATATGTTATTACTCGTTTCGCGATAAAATTCCTTAACTTATTGCTATTTAATTGTACTTATATGATTCTGGTTAAATAATATTGAAAACTAAAAAACCCAACATATAAAAATATTGAGAAATAAGACTTTATTTTCTTGCCGCCATAGCAGCGGCACTCGAGTAATACGGCAAACACTCGAGTGATAAGGGTTAAATATGTATGTGATTAGGTACTCAGTGTAACAAAATCTGTAATATTTTTGAGAGTTTATTAGTTCATGTAAGACATATTGAATAAATGACTTTCTCGATATACAAATTAATTATAATTGTGAATTAATAATGATACAATAGGCTGTAGTCTGAAAATAGCAATATTGCTATTTCTATATCTTGACCGTCATTGTATAACATTGTAATGCAGTTAATTTGACATTTTAAGTTTGACAGATTAATGAATTTAATCAAACATAAACAAATTGTGAATAACTTAACTTTTATTTACATTTTAGTGCTTTCTGATTTATTGAATTCATTCATTTTAAACCTGTCATACCTAAAATGTCAACATTGACGGCATTACAATGTTATGCAATAACTGTCAAAATACAGAAATGTTGCTATTTTCAGAATATGGCCAAATGTGTATTTGTGTTATGTAATGTGTCTCCTATTGACTTGACAGATGTCATGTCAGACATGTCACAAATTTATTAATGTAATGTACTATGATCAAAATTAATACAGTAAAACCTCGTTAATTCGAACTCCTTAATGTGAAAATTAATGGGAAATTCGTCATAATTCGAAATAAAACACAAAATTCCCAAAATAATTAAAAATAAATTTTAGGCCCTTGCACCGTAATCAATGCATTTTAAGTCACATAATTCAAATTTTTTTACAAATTATAAAAAATCTAAAAATGCATGCAACTTTTTGATCACAATCTCCCGCGTGGAGTGTCCTTTATGTTTTTTACGATACCTTGAGAAATCAACTTTATCTGTACATATTGTCGCCATTCTTAAAATTGCGGAACCCTGTGTTGTAATTTGTGCTAGTTTTTTACTTTTTTAAATTCCAACTTGGAGTGTTTTGTGACGTGTTTCGCCACAGTAACTGGGCCTATTGTAGCTTAATACAAAATACTTGCCACTATACCACCGAGATACAAAAGTATTTATGTATATCGTTAAAAGGTTTCATTTTCTTTGGAAGAATTTATTAGATGCCTTCCATAAATTTAAAGATAACTATAAACAGTTTCGATTACGGCCATCCAAACATGACAAATTGGAAAAAATTAATAGATTTTTTCCCAAGTGAAAACAGCTGATGTCAATATAGAGCACTTTAATTGATAATAGAAATGGTACAATCTTTGGTTATTTCATTTGATATTTCTGGTTAGCATAATAAATATTGCATTTTCGAAATGATTTCCTGAATATGCAAAAATACACGTAGAAATTAATGGCTCTTACATGAGTTGTACGATTTTTTGCAAATTTCTCAATAGCATTGTGTTTTTTTGAAATTTATTTTTTATAGCTTAAATTTTGAATTAACGAGGTTCTGTGTAATTAGAAATGTTCTTTTGGGTCCCTAGAATTAAGAATTATTGAGGTTCTACTGTACCTATTATATATATTTATTATAGTATAGACGATTTTCAACTATCTAGGATAATTACATATTTGAGAATTTCCAGTTTAATCTGGGTCTAAATTCAAACATTCAAGATTTTTACTTTTGGCATGATAAAATACAATTTGGAAGTTCTAAACTAATTATATATATGTACTAAAATTCCCCATTGTGTCATGTTTTCAGGTCAAATAACAGACCACATCATCAAGATGCACTCGGAGGACATCATCCGTGAGCTGAAACCGGCCGTAGAGACGGTGATCTCAATGTTGATTGACGATGTGGCCGGCAAGTTTTTCAGAAGTTTGCCCTATGAAAAACTGTTCCCTCACTGATCACACAATCTAACGTACATAGATATGTTTCTTGTTCTTAATATATAAAGAACTTTCATTACATTTCTCACTCATTATGCTATTTCATTATTGCAATTTAAAGAATTAATATTTTTACCCACTTAACTAAAAATATCTATTTTGCCGACTCTCCCTGATATGCTTATGTGATTTTTATTCCTTACTTTAAATATAATGTATAAACATTATTGTTATTATTTATTTGAATTAATATAATAAATACATTTTAATAACAATGTCTTTATATTACCAATTTCTAATGTTAAGTAAAACTCCAGATTATAAACTGTCATTGAAATTTACTAATTACACAAATAATTTTTAGTTCAGAACTAATTAATAAAAATATTAATTGAAAACTTTTTTAAATATCTGGTAATCCGGGACATGTACCATCATCTAGCTGGTATTAAAAGGATACTCCAATGAATATAACACAAAAAAAGGAGAAAAAATAAAACATGAATGTATTTCTTATCAATTTTCTCAATACATATTACAAAGACATTAAAAGAATTATTAACTTTAAATCTTTTGCCTAAGCTCATTAACACAGAGAAAAAGTTTAAACAAATCATTAAATTATGTAAGGAAAAAATATCTTGGTAATGTTTGTGCATAAGATTTTTTTGTTGCTAAGTACATTGAAATTCATTTGATATTTCTCAAGATAAATTGGGAACAAGTTATTTGGTGTTTGCTTCCTGCAAAAGGACAGGAATTGATAAAGTAACCTAATCTCACTTCATGTAACCTCAAAATGGAAGTTATCGGTGGAGATAATATATTATACATCAAAGGAATATTAAGTATTCACATCACTTTAGAAGGGATTCAACACCTAAATATTACATTAAAATTTAGAACTTTGATGTTGTCAATGGTAATTTTAAAAATGTAATGACAGGAGAATCTGTTTTGGAATTCTAATTTTTCTATTTTATTATTGTCATCATGATTTAAAGTTTTATTATGCATAGGCCGAGGCATAATGGTATCAATGTCTAAAAACACTTATCAATACAACATCAATAATACGATTTTTGACCAAAAAATGAAATGGAAAAAACATTTTTTCTTAATTAACAACATCATCAAAACAATGGACCATACCAACAATGGGAATGTTGCCATTTAATAACTAGAAATTATTACAGATAAATATATTGAGGATAAAAAACTTTTAATATTAGCAATATCTCACAGAGGCACTGATCACAATGGCGTTTCAAACACAATCATCTTCGACACAAATCCTTACATCGCTACTCTCTAATGACATATCGGAAATATTGGTGTCAATATTGACTAGAAAATATTATCCATTTCAGTACAATTACTTAGTTTTATTAACCACAGGATTTAAAAAGATTCTGTCAGAAGATATTTGACATTATTTCAATTTACATGTACATACATAGTAAAATGACATTTGTATCTGTGGACAACATTATTGAAAATAAATAGATTCAAAACTCAGTTTATACACATACAAATATTTGGAGTTAAAATTTTGTTTAATTTGAGCCTCGATTTACAAATTTTAAATTTGATTTTCTTGACTGACTTTTGTATTATAAAATATATATATAATTAATTTTTAAGATTCACAAGCCCCCAAAAGTCTAGGATAAGTAGATGTCCACCTTTTTCAAATAATAAAATAAAACATTATGAAATACAAAAATTTAGCAATACAATAAGCAAACATATAACAAAGAAACTTCAGAACATCACAAAAAATATATTTATCTAGTCATATCATGTAAGAGACAATAAATAATATGTATATACTTCTATAAGAAATATACATATCAACAATTGCTTAAAAAAAATTATATAACAGGGAACGACATATCACAAGCACAATCAGATCCGATTACTTCGATTCCCACGGGAAAGTCCAAAGTGCAGGTTTGGAAATGGTAATCAAATAAATTTGGGTCTATTTCTAACATTTTCAAGAACCTGTCACGACAGACTTGTAAAGATCACACGAAGATTCAGATTTTACGATATTAGATCTGACCAGTTAACAGTCTTTAATATCCACAATAATATACGATTTTAAGTCTATAACTACCATAATTTCTGAACAATAACGCATATCTTGATGTAAAATTAATCATGAAGATTATCTGGATTTTTTTAATTGTAGTGAATCAATTTTTTCCTAATCGAGAGTCTACTGTTTGTAACTAAAAAATATGTAATTAAAGTCTTAAACAACAAAACAAAAACAGCCTGTACTCATGTTACGTCAACAGGCGATTGTGGATCTTATTATTTTCACATTTAAAAAATAATTAATGTACGTAACAAACAATATATACAATACAATACATTATTTTGTTAAATAAAAATAAATAATTTAACAGCTATGCAGAGTTTGGAAACAAACTTTTTTAATGATTGGAACTCTTCATTTGTACTTATGGGATGGAATTGCAGTGAAATGTCAAATGCAATAAAATATGTACCCAGTAAAACATTGACTGATCTACACAAATTGTACACGGATCTAGATGGACGCAGAGTCGTAAGCATTCAACAATAGATTCCCAGCTACTTAGAACAATACAGTTTCTATCTAGTATTATCTTTCACAAAGCACTAAGGCACATAATCCTCGCATTTCGCAATGCCCACATCCTTAAGTCACGTTTTCCCTTCACTCCCTGTTTCTGGAAGCAGATTACACAGTATAAATTGGGCTATGTCGTAATTATTCCAATAACTCGTGTGTGATGTTATCGCAGACAGATAATTATTTGCCATACCCGTGTCTCTCACGGTGTAATCGAGCCTGTACGGTAATACATCATCCTTATCTAATTTTTTAGATCTATGAGCTTTCTTTTTCTTCGGAGACTTCTCCTTATTATCCTTTTTGACGTCCCTCTCACTTGAAGATGATTTGCTACGCGATTTTGCATTTCCGTCTTCATTTTTAACAGAGTTAGAATTATTTACGCAACACATCACGGTGGAAGATTCTGTATCAAGGATTTCGGTTTCAAGAGCGGGAATACTGGTGTGTTCCAAATCTAAACATTTTGTATCCTTCGGTTTGGAAGAACCCTCGATGAGTGACTCTGGTTCGTTTGGGCGTTGCCAAGGGTGTTTAACATATGACCAAATTTTCCAAGGACCTGAATAGAAAATGTGTGAATTAAAATATGAATAATTAAGTCAATTCACATGTACCTTTAATATTGTCAACATCATATTATCAATTTTTTCCTGCAGAATTGTATTATCACATTGCTCTCCTCTACGCAGTATTACAATTGATTGGATATACAGTAAAACCCCTTTAATTTGAACCCCGATAATTCTAAATTTGCCATAATTCGAAATATTTCAAACCCACAAACCCTAAAAAGTTAATTTCATAGTAGATTAACTCCAATTCGAAATAATTTTTAGCCCCTTGGGCCATAAATCAATACATTTTAGTTCACATAATTCGGCAAAATTTTACAAAATTGAAAAAAATATTTTGATTTCTTTCGCGAGGGAGAACAATAAAAATGTCAATATAGGGTAATTCAGTAATCGAAATGTAGCAATTTTTATATTAGAATAATAAATATCGCGTTTTAAAAATGATTTCTTGAAACATGCAAAAATACAGACAAAAATAATGGTTTTTTCATGAGTTTTACGATTTTTGGCAAATCTCGCAATCGCTTCGCGATTTTTTTGTGCTTTGAATTTTGAATTAACGGTGTTCCGCTTAGTTCGAAATGTTTTTTTTTGGGACCCTTGAAATTCAAATTAATGAGGTTTTACTGCATTACATCATCGTTACTCTGCCTAGATTCTACATTGACGGCTGGCTATTGCTGTTCTCCGTCAAGCCTCTTGGTCCGCGATAGACATTTTATTTTCCTTCTACCCTCCATACCTGGCGAGTCTTTCCCTGCCTGCCATCTGGGGGTAGGTCCTATTGAGATTACAGGCATCTCCGCCAATAGTTGGGGAAGTCCGACAAACGAGACAATGACCGCCAACACAATCACTATCCGATAAATAGTCAAACAAGCACTACAAGAAAATTTGATGTGAAGAACAAGTTCTGCATAATTAAAAATAAACAAAACAAACCTCTAGCTGGTGAAGACAGACCAACGGTAGGGGTAGCGTGATATGGCAGAATCACAACCGGAGGCTGTTCAGCGTGATAACGAGACACCAATGGTTCGAGCCTATAAAATAAAACATAATCCATTTAGTCACAGGCAAACATTGAAATAGAAATCAATTTTGTTATACATTAGATTAGATTCTTTTTAAATCATAAATGAGGTGGGACATTTACGATAATTTCAAACTCATAAATATTTATCATAATTAATAAGACAGAGGCATCATTAAAAGACTGGTCATTAAATTCGTTTTCAGTGCATTATTTGCATTATCAATTTTGATGGGATGGATACGATATAAAACATGATACAAACTAATATAATTTTAGAAATTGGCAGACCTCAGTTTATTTCACACATATCTACAAATTTCATAATCCAAAGTGCCCAAATATTAAATTAGAGCCAATGTTTTTTCTATGTTTATATATTAAATATTTCTATCATTATTGACATTTAATCTTTACACATACATAAATAAGTATGTCCTTTCTATTTTTCTTAAAATTTTAAAGCTGAGAATAGTGGATATTATTTAAATTGTTTTATAATTTTATAAGGCGTATCCGTATAATCAGGAAATTTTAATTAATACTTTAAAGTGATTTTTGTAGCAAGGGAGTGGAAAAGCGTGTGGAAAAGTCCCAATTTGATTTTTTTTGTTTCATATTAAAAAAAAAAAAATCAAAGAAATCACATAGCACATAATCACATTTTGTCAGGACTATAATATTTAATTCTTTCCTCCATACAATATTTTTATTATTTATTTATTCATTCACTCTTTGTATATACATTATTTATTGCCAGTTTTGCGATTTATTCCAACCAACCACACAAATTAGTGGGGATGAATGGGGACCAGGAAGGGTTGGATCAGGTTAGGTTAGGTTAGGTTAGGTTGAGTGCAATAAAACTAGAACAACCTGTATGCGACGGGATCAGACTGATGGAAAACATTCAGCAGTCGAGGGGTGAACTCCTTGGGCAGGACGGCGCTCAGCGAGGGGTTGGGGTGGCGCATGGCCAGGAACACGCTCAGCGGGGAGCCGAGGCAGAAGAGCTGCTGCAGCTCAAACTGCAGACGCTGCTGCTTCGGAAGGTTTCTCTGCAAGGCCAACACAATATAAGTTAAACACACATTCATAATAACATCTTGAACCATAGATGCCATTATTATTTATTCTAAAAAAAGAGAAACAGAATACATTAAATAACAATTTATTTCATTTTAACTGCTGTTGGGAGATACAAATTCACCCAATAAATAAAAGGAACATTAATGGTCAATAAACTGACCTTTGGTCTCTGATTTACAAGCAAGAAATGAGATGCGAGATGTGTTGAAGTAGAGAGGGTGCGAAAGGATGAATCTTTGAAACTTAGTGTGTATGCAGTGTAGCTTACGAAAGTCGTGAGATATCTCTTGGGAGCATAATCTCTGTTTCAGAAATTGAACAGAAAGTCGAAAATTTCATCTTGTCTGTCGTACCAGAAAAATCCTTGTTGAGGTAGGCAGGCATTCATTATCATCAGTTATCCAGAACGATAAAATGAGAAAATCTGTCTCATTGTCTCAATATTTATAAAATGTTTTTTCATGCAAATTTTATTTAATTATCACATTTTAAGTATGTATAGTTAAATTATCCGTACAAAAAGAAGTTGGCAAATAAAATTCCATGTTCTAGATACATTTCTGATAAAAATTACCGTCCCCGCGCAATGATTGCATCCCAGCTGGTAATCTATGATGATGTCGTACAGGATGACGCTGCCGAGAGAGTGGGCCACAGCACTGAAGTATCCGGTGAAGCGCGGATTCCTAGCCATGAACATTGTGTACAGGCGGTTGAGCTCTATTCTAAGATCGTCTTGAACCTGTTAAAGAACCAATAAAATTGTTTACTTGGCTAGGAGACATGTTTTTTTAGTGTGTTTATTTATTTTTGATCTTGTACATAATGTGATACTGAAGACTCCCGGTTATCGATTATGGGGTGGCGTCAACCAGGGCAATAAAATAGTTCTTTTTTTATGAAAATATTTTGAAGTTTTATTACGTAAATAAAATATAAAACACATGATGTTATAAATACCCTGAATTATGAAATTTCAGGAATCCCTGTATTTGTTTTGACACAATCTGAAGTATGCGAGCGTTAGTGTAAATATGCACCTAAATGGTGTATTTTGGACATACCTCTTGTTTTATATGCTCAATATTGTATTTTATTATCGTGTAATTGTATGTGATTGTGTTTTATTTGGAGTCATGTGTAAATTATGTGTTTCTATTACGCAACAAGTAAACGCCATGTTTTAAATTTATTTTTCAATTAATTATGTGACCATGTCGAAATGTAAAAGAGTTTATCTTACTAAAGAACAAAAACTTGAAAAAGGGTCATCAGAATGAGTAACTGTAATATTTTAAAAGATAAAAAAGAAAGGATAATTTTTAGAGTTTATAATTATTTTCCTTTTTTTTCTCTTATTTTATATATTCAATATGTACTGTGTATGTGCGATTTTTGTAAAAGTGCCAATTTCTTGAAAACTAATGTCATTTTTTGATATTCTGGTCAGTCATGAGTTGGTGATGACATTGACCTTTGGGACACCATGTATGTATTTGTGAAAGTATTGAGAAGGTGTCCAGTTTGTAATTAACTATTTCGTTGATTGAATACATGTAATTATTATTTATTTACTAAAATTTTTGGAAAGAACATTAAAAAATTTAATTCATTGAAAAGTGTTATGGCATACTTTGGAATTTACAGAAAGGCATCATTTTTAATTGATTTATCTGTACTACATGTAAAGCGTATAAAATTAAAAATATATTTATGTTACAAACTTACTTTTTTCAACAGTTTAAATAAGGTAACTAACAAATAACCTAGACTAGACAAGCCATGAATACATCATAGTTCATCAATAGTTCATCACTACTCACCTGCCTCCCGTACAGCGGACTCGTATAATACATAACGTCCATGGCAGCCTCGTTAATGGCCCGGCGCAACGCTGGCGCTCCAGGGGGCGCAGCGGCCGCCAGCAGCCCGGAGGCACGCCCTCGGGCTCCGGCCCTCCAGCGTGCGGGGAACAATTCGGCCCGACCGTCACCCCTGCACGGATGATGTATGCGCAACCACTCAAAGATTACCCGGAGACTGAAATACAATGTAATGCATCATGTAAAATAATACAACGACCTGTAGAAATTTCACTAATTTATTATGTATTTATATTTAACATTTTCTAATTATGTTGCCTTAGAAAAATTGAGGCCATGTGTAATGCCTTTATAAGTCTTAAAAAATCTGCCAAATACATGAGTCTAATAGTAAATCAGCAGAAGACCACATACATGGCCATTTCATGCACCCGACAAATCCCAATAGTCTCATGTAAAAGCCAAAACTTGTAAAACGGTACCTAAATTCATGTACTTGGGATCTCTGACAACAGATAGGAATAACACTACAAAAGAGATCTAGAAGCGCGGAGTAAGCGTGAATCAATGTTATTCCCACCTCCAAAATGAGATACAGAAATACTCAAATAGTAGTGTATAAAATGCTCATCAGACCAATGCTCACATAGCAGCTGAGACATGGGTACTGACTAAGAGGAACGAGTGAGTACTGGACGTTTTTGATAGGAACATTTTGAGGCGTATCTTTGGACCGGTTCTAGACAACGTAATTTATTGCAGGCACTACAACAATGAGCTCTATACCTTGTTTAAGGAGCTAAGCATCACTAAATTTATAAAATTCAGGAAGAAAGAAACTTAGGAAAGCCAAAACTAAGATAGAGTGACATTATATCAAAAGACATATCTGCCTTGGAGAACCAGAACTGAAGAGAGCTGGCGCAAGGCCGAGATCAATGGAGGAAGACTCTTAAGGAGGCTGAGACCCACTAGGGGTTGTAGAGCCAACGGTGCCCTATTCCAAAGCAGATGCATTGTATTTAATTTCCTTTAAATATATTGTGTAACGTGTTTCATCGTGTGACAAAAACAGGGAATAATTAAATATATGTATCAACTATCCTAATTTTGAATGTCTGTCGGTCCATAATGTCTGTAACTTGCTGGAATTACAACTTAAGATAATTACAGTTTGACATGCAATCACCGCGCGGCCCAGGTTACACGCAAGGGTCGTTATTAATTATTATTGTGTCTTCCAAGATCTTTTGAAGTAAATTTTTTAGAAAGTAAGACATATTTTAAAAGTATTAAATAAACAATGAATTGTTAAATTCTTTATTCACATTAAAATACTGTTTGACACTTTTATCCGAGTTTGAAAATGATTAATTCAATTCAATTTATTTTACAAATAACATGGACATGACAAATGATACGTCTGATGACGTAGTCTCTGAAGTCTTTCTTGATGGTTTTAAAAACGAATTAGAATAATGCGTGAATGCTTTGAGTAGTGTTTGAAGACATATCTGACTACACATATAATGACGTAGTCGGCTGTTTATGAAAACAAATTAGAGCAACGCGTGACACTTTTGATTATATTACTAATATCACCTTGAATTAAACTATATATGTATTATCAAACTGAGCCAACTGCGCAAAAGTTTATTATGTTGCCATTAAAAAAATGTACTCACGTATTTGTATTACGTATAATTCTGCCCTCATCCATTTTCTGCCCGATGCCGTGGATGACAAATACAACATGCGTTATATCCGGCGGCCTCTCTGAGATGGACGCTACTGTTCTGTATCCTCTCCTTAGCCTATAGCCAGTAGCTAAAAAAGTACAAATAAAATTTTACAAATGAAATAATAAACATTGATTATTATTACGATTATGATTAGAAATAATAAATTTATTACAATAAAATACATGGGCTGTTTTGCTAGGGAACTGAAATAAGAGCAAACTTACATTGGATGAAAATTTTACTAACATTGATAGAATCCAAGTTTTTGCGTGACACTCCTAACCAGTTGCCTGGGAGCTCCTCCCCAGTAAAGATAGATCTCACAGCAAGACATCCATTCCACGTGGAAGTCCATAAAGTGCTGAGAGTGTACTGCCGTACCTGGAAAAAGCGATTGCAACAGCTACAACTTGCTGCCAAAGTACAAGGACAAGACAAAAATTATCTGCAAAGTAGGGGGTTCAACATGTATGTCTCTTTTCTACACGGTCACTTTCCTTGTCAATGCACTTGGTCCAAGGGTCCACTAGCTTGCATATTCTTTCCAAGATGAAGGTTTTCGGTTGGTCGAAAACCACTTTTGCACCACTTCCTGCAAGTCTAAGTCTGTGGGAATACTCACAGACAGAAGCCAAGCTCATCGTGGATGATTTGATGGGCAGATCCACGACGACATATGTATGTTGTTAGAAATATTGCCATGATTAAAAGTATTCATTCATTTAATGTACACTTTACCTTATTGTGTTAATGAATAAATAAATTTAAAAATAAAAATAAAAATATTGAAATTGCAAAGATCTGTGCGAAAGTTAAAAAAGGTAAAGCAGTAAGCTGTTCATTCACTGATAATTTAAACATTATATTCAATTTCACATCAAGCAGCATAAACTCTCGAGTTTATCTAAATATTTTCAAGGCTGAGAAAACCTTGTGGGCAATACAGTAATCACAGTTCTCTGAACCAAATTGTCTGAATTTATATATATACATATATCAGTTGAATCTTACTAAAAATAGAACACAAGAAACTTTTCACGTTTCATATGCTCAGAAAATATTATACATATGCATCATTTTTTTAATGAATAATTTAATGAATAATATTATAAACAAAGATAAACAATATTACTTGGTGGCCCTGAAGACTTTTCTGGATTTTCACAAGTCTTCTGGCCGAACAGTCTGAGATGTTCCACTTCCAGCACTTCTCCGTGACACCTTTCCAACGGCTGCCAGCTGCCATCGTAGAAGTAGAGACCTCTGTAAGAAAACATTTCAAATGTGTGTCAAACTCTGGTGAAACAGTTCCTTTAACTCTTATAGTGCCGAAGAGCGCCGTGGCGCTCATAGGTAGGTGTGCGAGAAATGCCAGCATCACGGTAGCGCTTATTTCAACAGTTCACTTTTGGCGCGCGTCAGTGACGGTCGTGTTCCCGCGTTCATATTTTCATTCATTAAATTGAGTTCTAACTTTTTTCTATAAACACCATTATTATTTATATAAATTATCTATGAAAATGCACTTTTTTAATGGCATTTTTAGCATATTTTGACAAAATATTTATGGCACTAAAAGGGTTAATACTTTTTTCTTTATACAGATGTCAGATACTAAGAGATTCCAAAAACTCATTTTAACATAATGTTGTGATCTATTTAATTTATTTATTTTTAATA
The DNA here is from genome assembly GCA_016648135.1 of Agrypnia vestita. NCBI lineage: Eukaryota > Metazoa > Arthropoda > Insecta > Trichoptera > Phryganeidae > Agrypnia > Agrypnia vestita. The sequence goes on from JADDOH010006331.1 coordinate 77,165, forward strand.
TAACATTTATAACGAGTAGCTTGTTGGTCCTGTGGTTAGGACTCTCGCCTCGTGATCCAAAGGTCGCGGGTTCGAACCTCACTCCAGACCAGTAAGTTAGTCCTATTTTCATAGCACAAGCGTTTAGCTTAGTTTGAAAATAGTAAGAATATTGATGTGACACGTATTCCGTGTTCGCATCTCTATTTTTTTTAAAAAAAATAAAAAAAAAAAATATTACAAACATATGTTTAATTCGTAAATATTATTAACAAGTGGGAAAATATACAAACAACAAAATATCAGACGTATATAAATTCATTCATATCAAAGGTGTAGGAGAATCCTGCTACGGAAAATCCTCTCAGGAACAGATCAATGTCCATAGTAATATTGTTCAGCATAGCAGTAGCTCTTCCAACAGGCATAACCATTGGCAGGTTGGTCCTGTATATTGGAATGTGAAACAATCTATGCTGACGCTGTCTTAGTTAATTATCAGGAACATACAAACCAATGCTCCGCATAGTTTCAGGATAATCAATCATACCGCGCAGCACTCAATAAAAATGCGTAATCAGATACACGCTCCTTCTAGTCTCTAAACTATTGTAGGCCTGGAGGAACTTAGTTGGGTAAAGCCAAGGATAATACTCTCTCATGCAGAGATATATTAGAAACTTTTTTGTACTTTCTTTACCATAAGTGAGTACTTAAGCTCATGTGGACCCCAAATCATCAAGCCACTCTCGAGTCTACTTCGCACCAAGGAGTAGTAAAGAGTTCTCAGTACGCGGCTATTTTCGAAAACCCTGACTGTACGCAGGACAAATCCTAACATTTTCAATGCATTACCACTGACCGCCTCTATGTGATCGTGAAATGACAGGTTGTTCACAAATCTAATGCCAATATCTATTGTTCCACCCATAGAAAGATATTATACTGGACCACAATGGCAAGGAATGGGTATACAGTGAATGAATGAAGTGAATCATGGAATTTCAAGTCCCATATGTATATTGAACAATTTATAAACAAACATGGCTGATAGAGGTGGGTGGGTTGTGTGTGGGGGGAAGGGGTGGCCAGGGGTGGAGATTGATTTAATGGAAACAAAGAGAGGAGGGGTGAGGAGTTTTTTAATATTATATTAATATTCACCCCTCCTCTCTTTGTTTCCATTAAATCAATCTCCACCCCTGGCCACCCCTTCCCCCACACACAACCCACCCACCTCTATCAGTACCTAAGATATTTTAGTTTATATTCTCACCTGTAGGTGAGAGCATCTGTGGCTCTCCAAACTAGTCGTGTATAAATTGAACTCAAAAGTGCTCTTACACAAGTATTTTATTTATCTATAAATTATCATGTCATTTCACAAAGTTAATGGCAAATCAATAAATAATATATTGAGAAAATTAAAAAAACCCCTTATTCATCAGTACGGGAGACAAAACTTTCATTGGTGAAATGGAAATGAAAATTAAATTAAATTGTAAATAAATGACCACATACCTAGTAATGGTGTATTTCTCCCCCGGCCAGTAAATAGATTCACAGATCATTTTTGCCACATCCACGTCATATAAACCTAAAATAAAATATAAATATTTCACAAATTCGTACCAAATCACTTGTGATTTCCTTCAAAAATCACTTAAATTAATTCAATTAACACAAGTGCCATATTTGCTTATTAGCACACAAGCAGGCAACGCCATACTGTATAAAAAAGTATCGTAATTGAACGGCCGGCATGTAAAATTCAACAAAATTCCACTGAACAACAGTGTGGAGGGAGAAATTTCAACCGAAATTCTTTGGGATTGATTCTATGCTTGCAGCCAAGGTTATAGAACTATATATTTTTTTAAATAAAGATTCCAAAACGGAATACGAGTTACATCAATATCCTTACTATTTTCAAATTAAGCTAAACGCTTATGCATGAAAACATGACTAACTTGCTGGTGTCTTGGAATGGGGCTCCAACCAGTGACTAACTAGATCACGAGTCATAACGAAATTCATTGTACATTAAATTCACCGTTAACACGCATGCATCGCCTTGGAAACGAATTTTCGGAATTCGTAAACATTTTTCGTTGTAGGAGCATACCCGAGTTAAAGAAATACAGTAAAACCCCGTTAATTCTAACCCAGATAATTCGAAATTCGCCATAATTCGAAATTTTTAAAACCCACAAGTCCCAAAATGCTAATTTCATAGTAGATTAACCCCGATAATTCGAAAACCCCAGTAATTCGTAATTCAAAATAATTTTTAGCCACTTGCGCCATAAATCAATACGTTTGAGTTCACATAAATTAAATTAGAAATATTTTATAGTCCCTTGCTGCATAAATCAATACATTTTAGTTAACAAAATTCGATTATCTTTTTAAATTTGATGAAATTGAAAAAATATTTCGATTTTTTCGCAAGTGTGAACAACAAATATATCAATATCGGGTACTTTAGTAATATAAATGTGGCGGTCTTCATATTAGCATAATAAATATTGCGTATTCGAAATGATTTCTTGAAATATGTAAAAATACAGACATTTTTCACTGACTTTTTTCATGATTTTTAAGATTTTTGGCTAATTTCGCAATTGTATTGCGATTTTTAATTTTTTTTGTACCTTGAATTTCGAATTAACGGGATTGCGCATAATTCGAAATGTTTTTTTTGGGTCCCTTGAATTTTGAATTAACAAGGTTTTACTGGAGCTGGCTCCATGCGAAGTGTACACACGATTATTACAGTTTAAACCGGAAAAACGATTATGTTAGCGAGAAATATTTTTTTAATGTGAACGCACGATCGTATCAATCCGAGTGCAAAGGGGTATGCATCATAATTACAGATCAGCTTGAATATTTAAAATTTAATATATATTGATAAAAACATCTTTATTTACCTCCTCTGACGACAATTCTCTCAGTGTTAATAGAACCATCATGCTCAAAACTTTCATCAGAAGAATCTTCAGAATGCAGGTCCTCTTCAGAGTTTGGTACATATTCTGCTCTCTTTGGAAAGGTGTTGCGCCTGTAAAAAAATAGAGTAAATATTAACTTTTATAAATATTTAATTGTATACATATGAGAATAGAAACTTAGTTTAAACCAAAGAAGTTCCCAGATTTTACTTCCATTCAATTAATTTCATGGTACAGGCAATTTAGAATCTTATGTGCAGTTTTTTTTATGGAATTTTCACCATTATTAAGTATTAAAGCTGTACATACAATAAATTATATGGCCGAGGAAATATTTATAATATGTAAGTAAACAAACCAATATATGAAGATTAAAAAGGAAATAATTTTCTATTTGTATTACTAGTGAAATTTTAATTTATACTATAAGAAATAGTATAATAGTTTTGGTAAAACTCGGAGTGTCCTTGTGGACAGAAGATGAAGTGAAGCAGCAGGGCTTGACCAATGTAAATTGGCGTGCGGCGACTTTGGAACTAAAACCCGCCCCGCCCGCATCCGACGGTAACCCCGCGCCCTGTCATTCAGTTCAATCTCTTATTTGCGCGTGAACTGAGACATCTTGATTTCCAATATACACTGAATTATGTCCAAAACAGTCCTGCAACACCTTGCAGGTGGAGCAAGAACAGTTGCTAAAGTAGTTTTAAAGTTTTGCGAAGCTGAAAAAGCAAATAATGGACCAATATTACCGTTTGACAGGACTCTAGATAGAGCAGCCGCCATTACTGGTTTGTTTCTTTAGTGCTGCCTGACCAAATTTCTTTTATAATATCATAAAATATATATGTCAATGTACCGGACACTCTGTATATTATGTATTGTGTGATAAATTTACACCCTGGCAACTTCTGTTTCGCGACAGAGACGCCCTCCCTCGCATGCCAATTTATACTGGTGACACTCTAGGACCAAAGCGGAATACGAAAATGCCAACCATTGAGTGAAGAAAAAAGTGTTTGGTTGAACAGCACAAGCTAAAAAAAATAATAAATTACCTTAATTCATCCTTATTGTCTGTTTTCACAAGCTTCTTCGGGGAGACTAAATGATCTTCTTTCTTCAGTGCTGTTTCAAGAACCTTCAAATGATCCTCCTCGTCACTGGACATCTTCGGGACTGCGGCTGACTCTTCCATCGGAATGATAGGCTTTATTTCTTCATTGGGTATGGGGGGAAGGGTTCGGTATTTTTGTTCTATAAGAAGCGAATCGTATCCATTGAATTCGGTCCATACTTTGTCATCTTTTGATTTGTAGAACCATCTTACCTATACATAAAAGGAAAGCACATACAAATTTAATATGGGGCGCACTTATCACACAATTTCAGTATACTAAACACCTAAACATTAGATATTACCTAACCCTGCACACAAACAAACTGACTAGCTTAACAAAACATGTACTCTACCTTACCTAATCTCACCAGTGATGCCATTTCAAAAAAATTACAACCAATGTGATACAATGCTTTCACAAATTTAATAGTACAATACATATTTAGAAGAATTATATTTATCTGCAAATGTGTACTCGAAAAATTACAAACATTCAGACATATGATTAAATTGAATATAAATTTGTTTATAAATAAAATTATTTACGGGCAAAACACTTTTGAATTCATAAGAAAAATAATAAAAAAATCAACAGGAAGTAAGACCACCTTTTAGAAAAAAACTCAAATATATTATTGTTAAGAGGAAGCTAAAGAAATATGTTATGCTTACATTTGATTCAAATTTATGTTAATTACATAAATGTAATTACAGTAAAACCTCGATATAACGGACCTCTATTTAACGGACTTTGGATATAACGGACAAAAAATCCGGTCAAATGTAAAAAAATTAAAAACGTCCTGTTAATCTTATAAATGCGTCAAATCAAGAGTTGCCACATTTAAATAATTTTTAGAGGCCATGATAATCATGTCATACATCTAGCACTAGAATTTGAGACATAATGCCGTCCTGCTTGTGGACTGCACCTAGCCAGAGCGATAGTATATTAGAGGATTCCCTGATATAATAACGCGTAGGTTTCTATGGATGTTCGATCTAATTACATTTATTGATTATTTGTCAGATAAGAAAGTTCAACTATATTATACGCATTTTCGTAATTTTAGAGAGTTGATTATAAAAAAACAGCAAACTTCAAAAGTGCAAACAAAACTTGATTCTTTTTTCAAAGCAGGATTACCGAAAGCAAGCGCGTCGATATCAAACAGCAACGTCACTTCACAACGAATTTTCGTAGACATTTAAACAGAATTTTGTTTGTGTTTGGTATTTTTTATTTATATGTAAATACAGTGTACCTACATATTTTCAAAAAAAAGTTTTTTTGATTTATTTTAAACCTATTTTTATATAACGGACTTTCGGCTTTAACGGACACCCTGTCCCCCCAATTAGTCCCTTATATCGAGGTTTTACTGTACTATCTCAATTATAATAATTTCATTATCTGTCTGTCTGTCTGCGTAATTCCGTGTAATGTCTGTAACTTTTTTGTAGTAGAAATTTTTTTACAAAAATCTTTTTTTGTTAAAAAAAATTTTTTCAGATTTTTTTTTTTAATAAAATAAATAAATACTTATTCCTTAGAAACCGACATGTAAAAGTACCGTCATTTTTGACGGGTTACAGCTAGTTTATATTGGAATTACATACTTGCACTACCTTACCTACTTTAATAAAAATATAAAAAAGAATTAAAAAATTGAAAAGTTCATCTCTCCACTGCTAGAAATAGCCCTCCCCAAGGATCATCAAAATTCTTTATTTCTCCTTCTCGTCCGTCTATTGCCTGCCACCACAGAACACAGAATTCTATATTCTGTGCCTGCCACTCTTCCGATATAATCACTTCATCGAATTTGAGGACAAGCAAAACTCCAAAACCTTCAGTCCCTACCCTCAATCATCCAAAAAATTATTTACACAATCGAGGTAATGCATTATTCCACGTCCCAAAAAGGAGAACAGATGTAATGAATAAGCACACCATAACGCATTGTGTGCAACATTTAAATGAACTGATCACTGATTTAAGCGATCATGTTGATGTATTTAATGGGAGCATTAAAAGTATCTGACGGAAGATCGCTTCCATATAAGGTACCTACTCACCTTATAAATTGCACAGTAAATGGAGCAATCTGTCATGCAATTATTTAATAAATAAAAAATCTCTTCGACGGATACATCTAATCCGTTGCCACTTAGACATGCAGATTTTTTGGAGCAACTTTCATCATGGTCATCTCAATATATCGGAGATATTCTAAGCATAGCCCATTCCATTGCATTTAAAAAGTTACAATACATTATCAGATATCTTTTATTTTATGGCAGTAATCAACACATTGGACAGGACACAGGAGCTTGGAAAGAACTAAACGAAGATGAGGCGACAACATCGCCAAAGACATATCTGTCTTAGAGATCCATAATGAGAGAAATGGCATAAATAAATATAGCAAACATTTTTACGTCTTGTTCATTCAATTGCATTGTAAATTGTATCGAAAGCAATAATAATCTCAAGAAGAAATAGAATGAAAATAATTCTTATGTTGGTCATCAAATGTATCCATTATTCTGACAATTAAGAGGTTTATAGTGTTATGATGTTCTTAAAGTAATTGTGATTCAATTTGGCCCATTGTGATTATTAATGAAGTAGTGAAAGGCATCAATATTATAGAATAATGCAAGTACCTACCTCTTCCGGGTTTAAAGGTTCAACTACTGCCATCGTATCTTCTTGACTAGGAATTTCCCATGCCTGACTAGTACTATTTTCATCACAAGGAACCCGATTCACAAACAGAGATTCATCCTCTTCTTGCTCGGTCGGTGAAAGACAATCGATGAATTCAGAGTTATCAACTTGACCCTCAACCACTACCTCACTGGAAGTAACTTCATCACTTAATATACCAGAAAAATTAGCAACATTTCCACTAAAGCCAGTATACTTTTGCACTATTTCACTGATGTCACCATTCGCCTCATTCGCTTGTTCACCGGACGAATAAAAACGAGAAAACAGCTTCTGATAATTCATTTTGTTTGTCGATTGTTTGTAGAATTTGAAAATAGAATATTCAGACAACAATGACGAATTAAGTGCAAGAAATAAATCAAACAATATGGTGACTAATCTAATTACGGACTAGACACGTGTAATATTAAAACTAAGTGCTTGCTAAACTTATGTACTATGAAATCATAGACCAAAGTTTGTCCTAACTCGAGACTACATTTTCTATCGATCGTGTTAGTAGTGAATTTGTTATCTTCAAAATGTCAAAATGATTACAGAAACAACTGTCAAAATATAGCATAGCCAATAATTCAATTAGTTACTGTCTATGGTCTTTTAAAAATTAAAAACAACCACATCATGCTCGCAGCATTGGGGGCCAAATGTAGATTTTCAGTTTTTATGTGTTGGATATGCTGGGCGTATTTCGTTTCTATGGTTGCCTGTTGGATTTTGTTTTGGTGTTTATCTTGGTTTTGGTAATATTGCGTCAAATGTCAATAGCATTCATAGTATTTCAATTATTTATATATAAACAAATTATACACGTTATTTAGACGTTCAAATTCACCTGTTTTACGTGGTCTGAAGTAAACGTACAACTTGTTTAAGATGGATCCCGAAATCGGGAAGAAACATAAAGGAGAAGGTAGGCTACGTTTACATTTGTATATTTTACTATTACTACTAATAACGATCATATATAATATTGTTTCCAATCGATATTCCGATACACTTTTATATCACTTTCTCGCGTAATACTTTTTAATGCTACACAATAAATATTCATTGGTTTTAAATTCGCAATGGTGTTGGCGGTAATTTCATGACCAATATTATTATCGATGTGACATAATATTTCTCTCCACTGCACTAAAAATGGCTATTAATTACTGTTTGAGCTGAATTCTCTAAGTACAGATAATTCACAGGTTAGGAGTCACTTATTGAATAAAATATTCTAATGTTTGCATATTACTTGTCTTTTGCGAGTTTGCCGCAAAATTTTACAGCACTTTCATGGCCTCTAATCACATTCAGAGTTTACAATTAATTTTTTTGAGATTAAAGCATTTCTCAATTTAAAAAAATACATTTTTATTATTATTATTTTCTTCGTCAAAAGAATATTGAATGAATGTTTACTATTTACAAAATGGATACAATTAGCAAACAACAACCTTGTGTACATTAAATTTTTCATTAAAAATGGTATGAGATGATTGCTCTACAGATAGTCCCTTTTATTTTAATCCAATTAATATACATAGCTTTAGACTGCGTGTTTTGTTTATTAGTTCATAGTTTTATTTTCTAAAAGAGCAAGCAGCTGTTTCGTTGAATTGCATATTCTGCTTCAATTTTCAAAGGACGAAACCAAGCAAAAACACAATTTACTATCTTATTTATTATTAGATTATTACTCAGGTTTCTGAGTATTATTATAATCATAATATTCATAAATAATTCCTATAGCTAAACATATTTTAGAGTGAAGCAATTATAGTGCCACCATCCAACCTTCTTAGATATCTCATTCCTCGTGTAATATATTCCAGTAATACATTTCCCAGCAATATACAACCAATAATTACCCTCGTAAATATGGCCGCATTTGTATATCCCATTTGGTTTAATCCATTGTGTTGTCCATTGGTTTAATCCATTCGGTCTAATTCAATCATACTCGCCTGCGGCCTGCCAAACTACTATGTGCAGCCCAAAACACATTTATTATCAGAAACATGATTTTTAAAAAAATCTGGCATTCTGTGTTTTGAATGACTGAAAATATTCAAAACAATCATCGCTCGCTGCAAACTGACGCCGGTAGTAATTTCACAAAAATAATATGTAGAAATACACCGTTCTGAATGTTTGAGCTGGTATGCTGATAGGGATGGTTATTCTGCATTAGTTTTTCCCTATATGATTTTTTTTCATCATGAGTATAATTTTGCGGCCCGCGTAACTGAGCTAACACAGTATGTGGCCTGAAGAAAAAAAAGTTGAGTATGGCTGGTCTAGTCCAATGGTTGTGCTAGCTGTTGCCATTCACTATGTATTTTTTTACAATTTTGCACATTCTTCTCAAAGTGTGCTTCAGTATTCGATAACTCAAAATATTGTACCTCCTGTATTGAAAATAAAATTATAGCTTGTACTGTTTGCTGATTGTAGTAATCATTCAAAAATTTGTAAATAGTTTGAGTGGAACGATTATGAAATGTGTTTCTTATTATATTTGTAAATCACATTCAATAATTGTCAAGTAAATTGATAGACAACTCAAATATAGGCATTAAAATCTTCATATACATATATTAATACCTCCGTGTAGGCATAATTTATGGATAATAGAATTACTAGCTATTAGATTCAAAATTACTAGATTTCCTTGTAGGCCAGTGGGCAAGACACTGAGAGCTCACACTGAGAGCTCCGGGTTCGATTCCCGGTGAGGTCACAATTAATGTGATTTACTCAAACCTGGGTATTTTGTGATGTATTTTGCTTCTGTAATTGGGCCTCTTGACCTCTAGAAGTGTAAAATTAAAAAATAAAAGCTCTAAGGACAAATTTGATCACAATATCCAGTGCTCAAACATAAGGTTCACGTATATGAAATGTATTAATGTTTGATCTCAGGGCAGGAATGTGAGGTATTCCACTTTCTCTGCCTATCCCTTTGAAATACTTCTAGACGATGTGTATGTACATAAAAATTCTATTAAAGTTTTTAAATTGGAAAACTAACTACAAAATCAATGTTCTTGTGTTATAAGAGATATTTTTCCAAACACTGAATAATAAGTAAACAACATCTCAGGAGATCATCTGGAAGTGACGGGGGTTTCACGCAGCGGGCGAGTGCGCAAGAAGAGCTCCAAACTGATGGATTTTGAGTCTCCCGATGACCTGGAGGTGGGGCGTCCCAAGCGCCCCGTTATGCCCACCCGGGCCCCACAGTCGCTGGAGGCTCTACCCTCGGCCCCCCCTCCAAAGGAAGAACATAGCGGCAGTGAATCAGACTACTTTGATGCCACACTTGATAATCCTGATAGGTACAACTATATTTTCATTTCCTCGTAGTTATTCTGCTTTTAAGATCTAAAATATTAACAATTTTTTTTGTTTCTTTTTTAAAATAGTACATGGTAATATTATTAAATAATATATATTTATTTATTATCTTGGATCTTGAGTAAAACATGCTGGTTTTCATCTAGATCTTTATTGCGGTGACAATAAATCTCGCGTTACAATGACACGGCAATTATACAATGACTAATTGCGGTCGAATTTCGATACAATAAAAAGCGAGCGCTCTAGGGCGCGTGACCTTGTAAACACATTCTCTCACAAAGAAAAACATTGTAGCTTGTGAAGATGAGGATGAAGCAAATCGATTACATAATATGTCAGTTTTTGAACTTTATGCACTCTTATACTTATTTAAATGTTAGTTACAATATATGTACATATTAGAAAATTACAATTTTTATCACTAAATAAAAATGTTTTATTATTGAGTTATCCCCTATGCTCTGTTTTCAAGAACATATCTTCCAATCAGTTTCATACCCCAATCTATACATTTTCAATTTACTCATATTTCCTTTATACTTATCCTCCACATTAATTTTTTCAGAAAACCAAAAAATCTTTACCCAACATTTGTTTTTTCAATTATTTTCTTTATGTAAATAGGTTAGCACACCATAAATATAGTCGAAACACTAAAGCAAGTAATTTTATTTCTACTGGTACATAACATTCTGGTGGATAAAATAAATTTCATCCCCTTCAGATGACATTCCTAATAATTAACACCTCGGACCCCCCCCCCCCTCCCCTCACCATCCCCTGTCCTCCTCTTCACCGTAACACACTTGCATGGTTTAACTTTTTTAATTTTTAGTACACAAACAATCCTGTTGAAGAGAACATCGTTCTCGAAACATGTAGATTGTATAATCTAATAATGTGGTGAAAACAAAGTGATTTGTGTTTTATTTTAATAAAATAAAGCTTTAACCCTTAGCACTCGAGACCCGCCACTGTGGTGGCTAGAAAATAATGTCTTATTTCCTAATATTTTTAATTTATTGTGTTTTTTAGTTATCAATGTAATTTAACAAGAATCATATTAGTACCTACAATAAAATAATAATAAGTTACGGAATTTGATAGAGAAACGAGTAATAAGTAAAAAAAAAAACTTTTGAGTGCAAAGGGTTAAAAATTGTAAAAAGTAATGAGTTTTTTATTTTATAAATGCTAACAAATTTAACACATATTTTGTCCAGCATGGACTCGCTGGACTCTGACGATGTGCCGTCGGATGAGGATGCACCTCTTCCCCGTGACACCCCTCGCCCTTCACACTCCCTCTACATGATGGAGCAGTCCAACAAGAGGAAGCTGCTGGTGAAAGACGGCAAGGTGGTGGGCAGGGCTAAGGCGCAGCGCAAGGATAAGGGTGAGTACCCTCTACCTAATCAAAAAATCTTTTCATCACGTAAGTGTCCAGGTTTTTCTTGAAATATATGAAATCCTGGAGTAGTAAAGAAATTGTGCAATGAAAATGCCAACTGGTCTAAGTGGTCTAAAATACTCGGAAAGACTAAGAATTTTAAAGCTCCTTAACCTGCAGAAACTCTGTAATCGTGGAGACCTGATTGAGACATACAATATCTTGAATGGCTATTACCACTGTTCAGATTTTGAATATTTCTTCACACTGAATCACAATCTGCAACTGAGAAGACACCACCTGAAACTAAATAAGACTTCCTTTTCCTTGAATCCGAGGAAACACTTTAATCAATAGAGTGGTGGATGCCTGGAACAGTTTACCGGAGGAAATTATATCTGCCAGTTCGGTCAACGGATTCAAGAACACTTTAGATGCTTATTACACGGAGAGGCACACAATACAGGCCCATCAGCAATAGCTGCCTGCCTGTCAAATAATAATAATACCCTGTTCCAATAACATTTAAATTTTCTGATGGATTCACCCCGGGTAGTGTCAGGCGTAGTGCTGTAGTGTGGCAAGTGAGGCTGTCGGCATGCAACAACTTACTCACTTGAAACAAAATCATCGCACTCTATCATAGAAATGGAAGATGAGGGGATACTCAACTAATGAGGCCCAGCAATGATGAACAAATGTTCATATAACCATTTACATTTAATTTTTTATTAATATGAAATCAAACATTTTTAACATTATGTTAAATTATCCCAATAATAATAATTTCGTTGTTGTCTGTCTGTAGCCTCCTGTAACTTATTTTATAAAAACTTTTTTCTATATTTTTTTAATAAATAAATAAATACTTATTCTTTAGGAACCGATATGTAAAAGTACCATCATTTTTGATGTGTTACAGCTAGTCTCATATATATAAATTATTAATTTTATCAATTATTGTTGAATTGATACAGTTCAGCTTTACTTCACTAGAATTTGTATATGTATTATTATTGCTGGTTAAATTCTGTTGTGAATTGTTTTTTCCCAGGTAAGAGCAGGGTGACCGCGTACATGCTGTGGGCCAAGGGTGTCAGAAATGATCTCCTGAAGAAACATCCGGATATGGATTTCTCCGCCATATCTAAAAGGCTCGGGGAAATGTGGGCAAATGTTAGTAAAACTCAATATTTTTATATTATAATAAAATACAAGTTGTATGTGTGTATTCTATTTTTAAAAAGTGAAACTCTCTTAAAGTTACTGATACACATGCTCATTAGTGGCACGTGAGCATGCGCAGTATTGAGCTTCTTGAGCCATTGCTATGAACATGCTCATTACTAGCATGCTCAAAAATCAACCGGCGGTTGATTTATGAGCATGCTAATGTCATTCACCACGAGAAGGAGTATCTTTTGAGCATGTGTTAACAGGCTTGCTTATGAGCATGCTAATGACATGCTGGTATTGATTACCAATGCGATCTTCTCAGTCTGCGACAGATGAAACAAATATGACGCGTTGGGGAGATAACAAAACATTACTTTTTGTGACTAATTATAAAAATCACAAATGTCTGTGGAATACTCGGTTACCGCTATTTAAAAATAATATAGCAAGAAATAATCTTTATGAAACTTTTTTAAAAGACATTAAATGATTCAAATCTTACAATAAAAATTATAAAAACTAAAATCAAAAATGTGCGGATGGAAACTCGGGAACTGTTAGCTTTGAGCATGCTCATTCATGAGCATGATAAAATAAGCATGCTAATAATGAGCCAATGTGTACAGTTGATAGAGCATGCTAATGAGCATGCTCGAAAATAAGCATGTGTATCAGTACCCTAATACATTTTTCGAAGGAACAGCAAATTACAACTTCTTAAACGTATTCAAACATATCTTATTTTGCGTATAAGTTAAATTTTTATTTAAATGTGACACAGCATTATCATTGAATAAATTTGTGGCACGCATAGCCACCTCTTTATTAGGATGATACTTCTCAATGTACGAAGCAATGGTTTCCCATGCGCGCTAGTTCAGCTACGCTCACATCGCATTCTCGCTTTTCAATGATTTACATTTCATTTCTGCAGCTAATTTTATTCTTTTATGGCAGACTTCTTGTGGGTTTTTCTCTGGGTACATTTTTACAAGGGTTATTGAAATTTGCACAAAAAAATAGAAATAATGTCTGAACACAAGATTATAAAAAAATAAATACAGACTGATGCACTGACGCGGAAGTCCCGTCTCGCAAGTGCGTCATTCGTTATGCGACTTCCTCTTTCTGCGTCACTCGCTATGCGAAATGTCGCTCGTTAAGGGAGCAATTTTTTAACAATTTTATTTGCTCGTTATGCGAATTACTTGTTATGAGAGGTGCTCGTTATGGGAGGTTCCACTGTATTATTAATTACCGACGTTGACTTCTAAGCATAGTGCTAATGAAATAATGTTTGCTTTAAATCAAAAAAATTTCTAGACTTATGTCCTGGTAAGTGAAAAATAGGCTGTGATTCGCTTTACGGAGATATTCACTTCACAGCGGTAGTCTGGAATGTTACCTGTTGTACAAGCAAGATACGACTGTGCCTTGACTATACAATTATTTTTTCGAAACCTCTTTTCTCATTCTTTCAGATTTTCAAGCTACTTTCATTCATATTCTGCCTTTTTCTAGATCTGATGCGTATAAGTCGGTATTATGGGTAGCCATTGTGAGCTGCGATTCTTGAAAGTCTTAGATAGCTAAAACACAGTGTAATTCATTTCCAACAAGCTCTTTAACACTGTCTTCAAAATAACAAAAAATATATATATAATTCTAATATAATTTATTGTTTGTTCAGGTAACTTACTTGGAAAGGTATGTGTGGAAGCGCAAGGCAAAACGTCTGGCAGCCAAACAGGCCGGTCAGACCACACCCAACAAGAGTATCAACAGTAAATACTTTTTTAATATTAAATGTGTAGGAACATGAGTAAAAAATCACTAATATAAATGTTATTACAATCTTAATTCATCTAGTCAGTCAATTTTTATTTATTAATTAGATTTATTCATATCCCATTAATATTATAGAAAATAATGCTTTCAAATATAAAAAACTATATATTTTACATACAATTGTGTCTCTAAATTCTCAGTTGAAAAGGTTCAAATGAACTCATAATCATAACTTTGATTTTTCAGTGCCTAGCTCTGCAAAGACGACGCAAGAAAGGACCCCAAATCACAACAGCAACCAAAACACTAACTCTGCGATTGTGCATACTCCCAACCCTAAAAGCAGACAGTCATCACACAACAAACCGGCAACGCACTCTAATAATTCAGTAAGTTCCATTTGATCCTTTTAAAAAAACTTTTTAATGAATGCGGTCGAACCTCGTTAATTCGAAATTCAAGGAACCAATAAAAATTCAAATCGCAATGCGATTGCGAAATTCGCCAAATATCGTAAAACTCATAAAAAAAATGGTTAATTTTGCATAAAACTCAAGAAATCATTTAAAAATTTACTTTGTCAATGCAAAGATTGCGACAGTTGTATTGCTAAACTAGATATTGACATATTTACTATTTTTATTGCAAAAAAATCTAATTATTTTTCCATTTTATCATGCCTGGATGGCCGTACTTGGAAATGTTTAATTATCTTTGAATTTATGAAAGGCTTCTTCAATCTTCACTCGATTTTCATATTCGATTCTGCCTTTTTTTCTGGCTCCTAATTATTAGAAATACAATATTCAATAATTAGTGTGAAATAATAAGATAAGACATAAAGAGCGTTCCATAAGGTACTGCGAAATACATAGAGGACTAACTTCTTTAAAAAAATTGAATTATGTGACTAAAAATGTGTTGATTTATGGCGCAAGAGTCTTAAAAGTTATTTCAAATTACAAATTCTCAGAGTTCTCGAATTATATTTATATTTTGGGTGTATTTTGAAAAATTTAGAATTACTGGGGTTTTAGTGTAATTAATATACTAAATGTGTTTAAATTATAATTTTTTCTATTTTTTAATTTTTTTCATCTACATATAGGTATATTTTTCTAATTTCAAGGAAACTTTTCACTCAGGAAATACAGTTGTAAGTTGTTGCCTAAAAATCGAGTAAATTTGTTTTCAGACCGGAGGCAGTGGTGGAGGGCCCAACTCCAACAGCGGCGGAGGAGTGTACCGAGTGGTGGGAGTGGGTCCCGCCGATATCGGAGCTCATCTGCGCCTGCTCGGCGAGAGTCTGAACATCATTGGTGAACGGCTGAAGGAGCATGAAGTGAGACTTGATATGTTTGTTAATTGGGGCTTTATTGTATTTGTGCCATTAAAAAACGGTGACATGAATTAAAAAATGATGCGTTAGACTGGTCAGTTTAAATTTTATTTTATCCACCCAAGAAACTTTAGTATTCGCATCTCAGTATGATTCTTGGTTTAGTCTCCATGCCTCCCTCCACCCTATATATAAATAGAGAATGATGAAAATATTATCATTGAATAGCTTTCTCTGTTGCACGTTTAGGTCATGGTTAGAGAATAAAGGTCTCATTCCGAGAAATGCACTTCTTGCCACCTCCTTTCAAGCTCTTCTTGAGATGGAGCCCATTTCTCTCTACACCCTATTATTTATTGAGTGTAGAGTCTCTTTCTATTGGTTCATTTTTGATGATTATATTTGATGTGGGTACTTCTTCTTCTTCTTCATCAGCCTTCGTCTTTCCACTGCTGGATATAGGCCTCTTCCTTATTTTTCCATTCTTCCCTGTTGTTGGCTAATTGTAGCCATTTCTTTCCCCCCACAGCGACAATATCTTGTGATATTGTCGCGGAAAAAATACCTTTATTGGCAAATTGGCAAATATTTATTGAAAAATACCTTTATTGGCAGATTGGCAAAACGCAGAAGTAAAAATAGTATTTAAAAAAGGAGACAGCTATAATCTAGAAAACTATCGACCCATAAGTTTGCTTTCGCATTTATATAAACTGCTAACATGATGTGGGTACGATCTTTTTGATAGTTTTAACAATTTAGTTTTACGGGTGTAAAATATATTTGAGTAGGTTTCTTAAAATTTAAAAATGAATAAGGTCTCTCTTTGCACTGCTATCTTTAAATATGATTTGAATTAAATATTTATGTAAAGTTTTTTCAATCTTTATTTGATTTTGACTTTCAATTCTGCCTTTTTTCGACTCGAACCAATACTCAACTTAACCATAACCAACACTCTATAAACATGTGAAATAATTAGATAAGTCAGTAATAACTTCTTTCAAAGAAAATTTAACATTTTAACAACACAAACACAGTTATTAGAAAAAAGAATCAAACTAAAGAACTTTTTTAAATTTTTAAATAATTAACGCAAACTAAAACTATCCACGCATATCAAGTGAAGAAGGTATGCATAGGATTCCCCAATTTAGGGATTGCGACATAATGTGTATAGATAAAGTGGATTCCACAAAGTACCGTAAAATACGCAAAGGACATCCACACGCGCGATCAAGAAGCAACGCATATTATGTGACTTGCAATGTATTGATATGTGCCACAAAGGTCTAAAAATGATTTTGAATTATCGGGGTTAATCAACTATGAAATTAACTTTTTGTGACTTGTGTGTTCTAAAAACTTTGAATTATTGTAATGTTCTTTGTGACAGAAGAGCGTCGTGCTTCGGAAATCCAGTAAAACTCATTGTCGGCTTCCAGACATTTTATTGGTTTACAATTATTTCAGGTGACAATAGTTTGGTCATAATAAAATTAAAATAATGTTCATGTTGCAGTTGCCGCGTAATAATAAGAGAGTCGGTCAAAATGGCATCTCCTGCTTTATACCATTCGCTCTCATCTCTCATTCTAGCCTCTCTCATTCACACGGACAGATGTTTATTCTGATGCGTTACAAATATGATGTCTTTAGAATTGATTCAAATTCACAGACTTTTATTGTAATATGTAATTAAAAAACATCTGAAATGAAAATATTATTTTCTTCAAAGAACAAAATGATTTTGTGGTGACATTATTATGTATGAAAATATCATCGATTGGGAACCAATTGCCATTTGTAATTTATTTATTTTCTTATTCTGTAGGGTCAAATAGCTGTCTCTGGTTCCGTCTCTGTACTTCTGGACACCCTCCTGTGCTCCCTGGCTCCGCTGGTGTGCCTCACAGCTCACATTCCTTCCATAGCCCCTCCAGTGCCGCTTTTACAGGATACACTGCACAACATCGCCTACATCATGCCTGGATTGTAGTCCAGAACCCGTTGGACAATACCCATACTGAAATTGAAAATTGTTTGTGAATTTGTAATAAGCAATCTTGTTAAAAAAAATCTTAGTGTTTATTTAATACATTTTAATAAACCAATAAAGACTTATTCAAATGAAAGTTGTTTATTTTTTAATAAATAAGTTTATAATTTGACAGATGTCATAACATTTCTCATAGAAATTTTACGATACATTCAGTCTGTTTTTTAATATCGGGATAACAATCATGTTATGCTAAGAATAGCAGGGTACATATCTAATCATACTCATCATCTTCACTGTGGGCTCTATATCCCCTGGCGGTGAGTCTTGGTCTCCTCAAGAGCCTTCCTCCACTGATATTATAACACAATACGTAGACATTATTAATATTTAAAGAGTTAACTTTTTGGTTAGACATTGAAACAGATTGTTAGTTAACTTAGTAAATACCGCTATCAGATTTTAGGTCTACCGGTTTCGAGACGTACCCATCTCTTCGTCAGGACCAACAATACACCACTATATTCACAACACTACACCCCAACCATAGTATTGTTAAATTTTCACCAATATTGATCACATGCGTGTTAATCTGCAGTGCATGCTTGTCTCTGACAAGATTAACACGCATGTAATCAATATTGGTGAAAGTTTAACAATACTGTGGTTGGGGTGTATAGTGTTGTGAATATAGTAGTGTAGTGTTGGTCCTGGCGAAGACACGGGTACAGGTAAAAAATGTTTCGAAACCGGTAGACCTAAAATCTGGTAATAGTTTTTACTAACAATCTGTTCCATAGACAATCGTAAACAATTACATATAATCCCACCGCACCCCCTGATAGATCTGTCTTGTAAAATATCCCTAAAGTTCATTGACAGTTCGAGACCACTATGCATGTAGATACCGCGTGATCAACTGGAATAACTGACCACAGCCAATATATTTGAAAGAGACATAAAGCTTCGATTACCCTGTAGCATATGAAGTATTTTATGATTAACTGTGTTAAAAAATAAAAAGTTTTTTTTTTTCAAAATTCAAAAATATTTTCATATTTTTCTGTAAACCGTAATAACCAGATATAGGTAATAATAGTAACTAAATTAAAGAAAACTTACCTAAAATATTTGTAACACCCAAGCATTGACATCAGAGGAAGAATTATTGTCAGTCACATACCTACATTTGGAAATAATGTTTTAAAGTATCTTGTGCATTAAAGGTACACCAAAACTATGTGGTCACAAAATTACTTAATAATCAGAAGTCTCACTTCATTATTTATATTTATCACTAAATTGTCTGTCATATTGTCGACGGCGAAGTCTATATCCCACATGCGCTTTTCTTCTTTTTGTATGCGTTTTATATATTTTTGCCATTCTGCTGAAGTAATAAGTTCAATCAATGCCTTATTCAAAAATAATTTTCACATTGTTTAACTTATATATAAGGTTATTTTTAGCGACGTGCGATTTTACTTGCGCCCATATGAGTACTATTATTGGGTTGAGTTCGCAATGGTAAGGGGGAAGGCGTAATATAATTTTATTATGTTTCGTGGCAATATTATCGACGACAGATGATTTGTATTGATACGGTATTGTTTTTACCCCCTCCACAATTTTGATCATCAATTGTGCCTTTACAATAGTAGTCAGATTATGATCAATATTTTTAGAGCTAAGCCAAGCCAAAATATCATTTTTTCTCCAGCCAGATGTAGGGAATGCTTCTGCCTGCCGGCTAAGATAACGGCGTTATCTGAAACGATGACCGAATTGTCTTCAATATTCAGGCATAATTTTTCCAACCACTTCTCGAAAAAATCTGTTTTTTTTATGATGGTAATCCCCATCACCTTTACATAACATAATAATACATTAGCAACATTGCTAGTACAAAACCGCCCTTGTTGCCAACGTGGGTTACGATGAAACGTTTCCCTTTACCTGATTAGTTATTTAATCCAGTTGTTAGGCCAGACAAAAATGCTTCCTTTGAAGTATTTAAATGGGTCACACCCAAAGATAACATAATAGTCACACCATATCTTTGTCACGGTGTGACCAGTGTTCACCCAAGTTTCATCGCAATAATAAATTTTTCTGCATTCGGAACGACATTTACGTATAACGTTTAAAATACTGTAAACTGTCATCGTCATTAACTACTTTTAAAATTTTATCAATTTTCGGAATTTCATTCCGGAAAAAAGTTTATGAATCATTCGTCTTATCGCACATTTATCAGCTAAATCCAAGAACATGGTACCATGGTCAACAGAAAAAATCTGTCTGAAAATGGTATTTCTCGATAGTATTGAATGTCCTGATTAAAAAATTAAAGATAATTACAGCTTAAATAATAGGTATTAAGTCAAATATGACATTAAAATTTCGAAAATTGAACCGTATATTCTGACATTTCACAGGCAATTTCTGAGGAAAAATGTGCAAGACCATGCAAGACTTGCAAGACTGCAAACCATAGACAACGTACAAGGCATAGATAACATAATAATGTACAAGGCTTACACATAGATAACATAATAAATGGCTTACATGACAAGAATTATATTTATAGACAAAAGAAATATGGTGAATATTGAACGTAGGAACTTTTTGTATTTTGTTAATAGTTTAGGTTAGGTTATTAGTAGGTAATTTCATCAATTCTTACATTAGATAGCGACAAGAATATATTAATTGTGTTGCCAAATCACACAGGTCTACTTTGTAAATTCTCTATTATAATCTTATAATATATAAAACACTCTTCTGCTTCCCAATCCCATTGATAGGGATGGTGCGCTCGAATAATCCATGTGAGGCGCAGATTATGCGACGCAATGTGCAAGGCGCCCTTATCAATGGAATGTCAAGGAAAGTAGAGGGAGTTTCAAAACACTGTGATACTATATACACATCTATTAAAGAAAAAACACGGTCAAAACTTACGCTCTAGAACACTATTACTAACTTTATAACTAATCTTAACCTAATCACAATCAGTTCAAAAAAATTCAAAAAACAAAAAACACATGTCCACTATCGGAGGCCCTCGTGGCTGCGAGAGACCCGCATCCCAAGTTGCGCGGCTCGCGGCGACCGCATGTGGTCCAGGCTTGGCGTGTCTGGCCGCGGGATCTGGCTGGAGTCTCGGAAACTCGCGGGGGGCGCACGTGGTCCAGGCCGCGGAAGCACGTGGCGTCGGTCCCCTCCGTTCGCCGCTGGGGAATAGCTGCAGGAAGGCGTCAGGCCTTCCTCGGGAGCCCGCCGTGGTGAAGCGGCCATCGCCTGGGTGGTCCAAGGCGCAAGGTCTCTTCTCAAGCGACGCTGCTTTTCGAAAAACATATGGCGGTGGCTGGAGTGCCCGCCGTCAAAGGAGCTGCCGCGGGAGACGAGCCCGGGCAGCGCAAACTGTTTTCTCGGCCGCGGCTGAAACTGAACAAGGAGCCGTTCTTGGGCCCCCGGCTTCAACTCTCTGTGTATGCGGGAGGGGGGGTAGCCTCCACGAACGCCCGCGCTGGTACCCCTACCAATCCCTTGCGGTGCAGGGTCGCAACCTGTGGTGCCGCGCGAAATTTAAAATCACTTAAACAATTTTTGAAATAAAACTTATCTTCTAATCTAAAAAGGACGCGATGGGATCCGAAACATCGGCCCGAAAGGTCGTAACAACACGGCGTAATACCCCAGTAAACACAAACTTGAAAAAAGTGCATATCCTAGTGTGGCTAATTTAAGCCTACGAGATGTGCATTGTATCGGATCCATCAGAAAATGACTCAGGCGAGGAGGCGTGGGCAGGTAAGGGTTTTTCGCCATTCAGTTGCTACCTTCTGGACGCCGATTGACCAACCCCGAGAAGGAAGGTCGAGCCAAGGAAACCGGCAGAGATCCACCCCTAACGGCCGAAGATAAAAGGTCGCATGCTGTGCGGGAATAGGCAGTGATCAGAGAGTGAAAAGTTCAGAATGCAAAGTCATCAGAGAGAGTGTGGGGCAGAAGAGGGAGTTAGTCCTTATCAGTGAAAAGTGAAAATTAGTGTAAGATCAGTCAGAAGTGAAACAAATAGATGCCCTCAGCTATCGGACAGCTGAAGGACGAACTGAAGCCTAAAGAGATTGACATACCGGCTTCAACAATCGCGAAACCGGAACGATGAAGTAGGATTAAGATAGTGAGATTGAGATCCGGTGGGACGGGAAGCAATCAATTAATGATAGCCCTGGCGCTAAAAGGACCGCGAAGGTCCATCGCCGACGAG
The DNA here is from genome assembly GCA_016648135.1 of Agrypnia vestita. Taxonomy (NCBI): domain Eukaryota; kingdom Metazoa; phylum Arthropoda; class Insecta; order Trichoptera; family Phryganeidae; genus Agrypnia; species Agrypnia vestita. The sequence continues at coordinate 99,271 of JADDOH010006331.1, forward strand.
GACGAGAGATGGCTTTGGGGACGATCCAAGCTTCCAAACGCAGACGACGGAGATGCGAGGAACAGAGCAGCGCGGCGCGAGAAAGCTCGCCCCGCTAACTTTGATGCGGACGCGACCTACGTGTGACGTTCCGCATCGCATACTTTGTTTTTATTATTAGAAAATAAGGTTTATGTAAATATTTTATAATTCGTTTTAAATTTCGCGCGGCACCACAAGTTGCCAGTTGACACCCTGCACCGCAAGGGATTGATAAGAGCGCCATCGCGGGCGCTGGGAGACTACCCCCCTCCCCCGCAAACACAGTGGGTTGGAGCCGCGTGCCCCAACAGCCGGTCTTGTCTCGTGCCGACCGGCATCACCGCAACAGCTCGCGCTCCCGGGACCCTCGCCCGCGGCTGCCGCGTCGGTGGCGGGCGCTCAAGCTGCCGCCACATGTTTTCCGAGAACGCGGATTAGCGCCACCCACGTGCTCGAGGAGGAAGCGCCCTGCAGCGCTCTGGATGGTTCCAGGCGACGGCCGCTTCACCACGGCGGCGGCGGGCCCCCGAGGAAGGCCTGACGCCTTCCTGCAGCTCGGCCCCAGCGGCGACCGGGGGAGACCGACGCCACGTGCATCCGCGGCATGGATCACGTTCGCCCCCCGCGAGTTTCCGAGACTCCGGCCAGATCCCGCAACCGGACGCGCCAAGCCTGGACCACGTGCTCTTCCCACGCGGCTTGCGTGGCATCCAGAGAGCCCACGGATGGTGAACGAAGTGTTTTTTTTGCTGTGATGTATTTTTTTAGATTGAAAATGTGAAAGGACACGACGAACTTATGTGGGGGTCGGAACTGCTGGCGTTTAGGTTAAGATTAGTTATAAAATTAGGCAAAGACGCGTAGCGTCCTAATTAATCGATTAAATTAATTGACCCGCCCTATCAACTTCTTGGCCGGAAGTACCCCGGCTTCCATAACGCAACGACGTCTCTAGGTCTAAGGTAGATAATAAGATTAGATGATAGATTAACGATAAAGCATTTGTGCAATTTGTATGATATAAATCAATTTTAATAATATGTAAATATGTGTCACTTTAATTCTTTTCATTCCAATTTCCGCCACCTTTTTATAGTGACCATCCCAAAGTTATTGTAAATTTGATAACACCACAGAGCGGCAAGCTAGCCGGAGATCTGCCTTCTAGGTAGACATCTTCAGAATTCACCCAGGTGTATATCACAATCATCAATGCAAATCTTAAATAACGGTTATAATGTAACCGGTTAAAATAATTGTTTTGACAATCTAACTAACTAACTAACCATCACGCCGTTTCCCTGCAGGGGTAGGCAGAGAGGATTGAACGCCACACTCTTCTATCCTGGCACACCACTTTTGCTTCGGCCACATTCATACATCTTCTCATACACGTTCTACGGTTGTTGCGGCTTTTAACAGGGCCATCCTCAAATACTTGTAGTACCTGATCGTGCCAGGTCTTTCGCGGACGCCCTTTATTCCTGTTGCCTTCAACATTCGCCTCATATATTTTCTTAACCATCCTTTCCTCGTTCATACGTTCCACATGACCAAACCATCTCAGCACTCCTTTCTTTATTCTATCTACCACACTACAGCCAGCATTGCATTCACTTCTAATTTGTTCATTCCTTACTCTATCGACCAAAGATTTTCCACACAAGCGTCTTAGTGACCGCATTTCTACCGCATTCAGTCTACTTTCATTCCTCTTTTGCCAATTCCAGGCTTCACTTCCATACATTAGGGTTGGCACTAGAACGCCATTATGTACCCCTAGTCTTGCTTCCTTTGACAGATTCTTATTGGCCATAATTGCATTTAGAGCACCATTAACTTTGTTTCCCGCAGTCCCTCTCCTTTCAATATCATTCTCAGCCTTGCCGTCTCTACTAAACATACTTCCCAAATACACAAATTCGTTCACTTGTTCTAAGCATTGATTGTTTACAATTACATCACACTTAGTCACCCTTTCGTCTCTTTCGAATACCATCACTTTCGATTTGCTGACATTCATCATAAGATCACTCTGCAAGCATACATCGGACATCCTGGATACCAGGCATTGCAGATCAGCTTCACTGTTAGCCACTAATACTGCGTCATCTGCGTATAGTAGGCAGGATATGGTGAGTCCATCCATTTTCACTCCAACTTCTAGTTCCTTCAGTTCTTTCATACAATTATCCATATACAGGTTGAAAAGCCAAGGTGACATTACACATCCCTGTTTGACACCTTTTGTAATATCAAACCATGATGTGAATACCCCATTAATTCTCACGCAAGCACTACTTCCTTCGTACAGGGATGCAATTGCCTGTATGAGTTTACTCTTCACCCCATATTCAGACAAAACCTTCCATAACTTTCGTCTTATCACTCTGTCATACGCTTTTTGGAGATCCACAAAGGCACAAAAAAGTTTTTGGTTCTTTGCCAAAAACTTTTCGGTCATCTGGCACAGTGAGAAAATCTGGTCCATGCATCCTCTTCCACTCATGAAGGCTCCTTGTACATCCCACACTTTTTCTTTCGTTGTCATCCTCACTCTTTCTATCAAAATTCTCGCATACAGTTTGCCAACAGAGCTCAATAGGCTAATGGCCCGATAATTCGCGCAGTCCATTCGCGACCCTTTTCCTTTGTATAGAGGCATGATAACAGCTCTTCTCCAATCCTTAGGAGTGTAGCGGCCCTCTAAACATTGGTTGAAGAGTCTATGAAGCCACGTGAGTATTACTGGACCACCACCCTTAATGTACTCGGCAGCAACATTGTCATAACCCACAGCCTTGCCACTCTTCATGTGCTTCAATGCTCTTTTGATTTCTTCCACAGTTATTTCATTCACACTGTCGTCACTATTCATAAATCCATTGGACGCCTCAAAGGAGTCCTCACTCACATTCCCATTACTCTCATACATTTCTTCAAAAAATTCCTTCCATCTATCTTTTATTTCATTTTCGTTTCTAAGCATCTTTCCATTCTTAGACATAATAGCATTCACACAACCTCTTTTCGTGCCACTTCGAGACTTTTTAACTTCCTTCCAAAAGATCTTGATATTTTCTTGGAAGTTCTGAGTCAATTTAAGTCCCTCGTCCTTCCTCAAACGCTCCTTTCTTTCTTTCACTCCGTGCTTTGACAATCACTACAAGAAAATGAATATCAACAACTAATATGCAAACTCTGACTTAACGTGCGAAACAGCATTTCATAACCACCCTATTCTGTCAGACATAAAAATAAAATAAAATCACCTCGTTTTGCATTGGCGTTTGATTACAAAACCAACTTCAATTTTATTTATTTCTCTCTTCTATGATTTTATCTGTCAAGAGTGTCAAGGTCACTTTTCTATGGTGTAAGTGACAACTGTCAACAACCAATTATTATCGTACGGCCAACTGAGATTTTAAAGAAATATTTTTTAACGGTTCGTATTCTCAGTCATGGTTTAATTTAAAATTAGTTTTTCCTCTAAGTTTTAAAATATGTTTTACTTTTATATTATATTTAAATACCTCCTAACTCCAGTCTCCTTTGAAGCTTACGCAGTGGAATGATGAACAGAAGTGAATATTTTTATTTATTTTCTAGTGCTCAACAAAGTGGCAAGATGATTTCAAAAGTAATTGGACGATTTTTTAAATTCCGCCCGAAGCCGATCTATGTTTACGAAGTGGCTAGGGTTGCGTCAGCTCCTTCGCAAGCTGTCAATTATGAAATATTTCGACTTCAAAAAAGACACTTCAGCGACGAAGTATCCAAAGCGAAGGCGTCGAAGTGCGAAGCCGGCAAAGAAACCATTTTTGACAAGATAATTTCGAAGGAAATCCAGGCTGACATAATTTTCGAAGATGACAAATGCTTGGCTTTCAACGACGTGTCGCCCCAGGCGCCGGTTCATTTCTTGGTTATTCCGAAGAAACGGCTTGAAATGCTTGACTCCTGCACGGACAACGATGCCGACGTAAGAAATAGTTTGTTTCAAATCTCAGTTTTGTCTCTTCCATTAACTTAACCCCAAAAAACCTCAATAACAAATCAAAAGTCACGTGACTGATAAGGTGATAAGAGTGTTGTGTATTTTGCACCTACCTGTTCATGTCGTTCTTTATTTTGTTTGCACATGTATTATTAATCGTAGGTATGTAGATGGAATTTGGTATATTTCAATGACCATCACAAATTGGCTTTTTCAACAGTTCCTCACATAGAAAAAACATTTTTAACTGGCTCCATGACCATAACCATTAAAAAAAATGAAAAACCCTAAAAAACTGCAAAAAGGAAATACATAATTTTTGAATCACATAAATAGGTTTAAATCACATGCGTAGGAAATTTTTTTTCGATGATTTGGTTAAATATCGAACATCAAAATCATAGTATCAAATCAAATCATAGTTTGGGTGATTTTTTTATTCAAAAGATAATATGCCATCGGTATTTAAATGTTGAGTGTTTTTTAGAAGTTTGTTTTAGAATTGGTAATATTTTTTCCAATATTTTTCCAACAATTTCAAGATACCCAAATTTACATAGAAACTGTTGACATATCGTCATAATCGTAGAATAACGAGCAATGTGATTTTTCTCAAGTTTGCAGGAGAGCAGTTTGAAGTTTTATTTACATAAAGATACTTTGTCATAGCTTGACAACTACAAAAGATTTTCCTTTGAAACTTGGGTTAGTTATTCTAAGTGGATAACTTTCAAACCTCAAATATAGTCAACGCAGTACAACAACGTTTTTACACATGCTGCATTGTTCTACGATCGCAAATCAGAACTGTCATTATACCGACTTCATATAACGACGGTTAAATTATTGATAAAAAACACACTTTTTATATACCATTAGATGGCTTCTTTTTTTCACTTTTTAACAATCCAAAAAAGTCAATATGGAATTTTTTGCACATCTGTCATTGTTCTACGATCATGACGATATATTCAATGTCTAATGTACCCTATTTCCAGATACTTTCTCATTTGATGCTGACTGCCAAGAAAATTGCACAGAAGAGACTTCCGGATGGCTACAGACTTGTCATAAACAACGGTCAGCATGGGGCGCAGAGTGTGTATCATCTACACATCCACATATTGGGGGGCAGGCAAATGAGATGGCCCCCAGGATAAATTGAATATTCCAGAAAAAATATTTTCACCTTACTAAATTATTGTACATAGTCATTACTGCCCAAAATTATGTCTGTTTTACATAATCTGGGATTCGTTAAAAAAAAATAATAATCACTTTGATCAAGACTGTTTTAAAGTAGTACCTTGAATATTATTTAAATTTATTCTTACATGTAAAACACTATGAAAAATATAATTTTGTACAATACAAATCTAATTTTGTACATAAGTATTATGTATAAACAAACACTAGTTTCCAAAAAGTGCTATGTTAAATATTAGTGGTTTGCAGATACAATTTTAAAAAATTGCACTTTGTTGGAAATCTATTTTGGTGCTATAGATTTTGTATAACGATTTACAAATATGATAAGTTGGAATCACTGTAATAATGTAACAATACATATGACCGAGTGAAAACATTATTTGTTAATACAGTATGTACAAGCGTGGTAACCAGTAAATTCTGAAATTTGTAATCTTGTAATTAAAACTACAAAACTAGAAGTTAGAAATTTTTAAATATATAGTTAATATTTTGTTAACATCTGAGTTTAATGTATCTGTAGCTATGTATAACTACGAATATTATACACAGAGTAATGACTCATCAGATAATCATGAGATGCAAATTAAACATCACTTTGTTGATTCATTTTAATCCTGGCGTTGTTGGATGGTTTTAAATTTGTTGTTAAACTTTATTTGTATAGAATTTTTATTATTATTGTATATAAATATAAATTTTGAAGTTATCTCTGTGATTATACTTTTTTCACATAATGATTTAATTATATGAAAAAATGTAGTTTACACACAATTTAAGTTTGTGAGCAGAGGTTTTAATCATTTCAAATTTGTTTTCAATTATACAGGGTTATTTTGGAAATGTTAATAACCTCTCAGGACTATATTCCTGCCTTGATTATGAGTTGAAAATGTTCAAGCAGCCATGTTCTAATATCAATAGTTATGAAGTTATGCAATATCATTTTTTTTCAATATTTCTGACTTTTTTTTACAAAACATATTATTATCATTGCAGTAACTTATATCGATTACGAAAAATTTCTTAGTTTCAATACAAGTTAAATAAAATTATCAAAACCCTGCATAAATTCACTCCCCGACTCATAATTAAAGCAGGAATATGGTGCTGTGAGGTTATTAATGTTTTCCAAATAACCCTGTATAAACATTGTGAATAGTTTTTAAGCTTTTATAATGATTATAAATTATATATTATATAATAATATGTTCTCGCTAAATCAAAAATCATACACTGGTATACAATTACTAGTTAATATGTGATGCTGTGGTCAGCCAAACCACCATTAACCTCTATAATTTAATCTACTCTAAATCAAAAGTTAATAGAAAAACTCTGTTATTTGCTGTGAATTACAAAATTAACTTATTGTTTGGCATGTGACTGCAAATGTATAATAATTTATAATTCATTAATTAATTATAAAGGCAAGGGTCTTTAACTGAAAAAGTCCACTGTTTAAAGCACAAATGAAGATGATACACTTGATACTAAAATAAGTGATAAGCATGATAATCACCAGACAATTATTTAAAATATAATAAAATCTGTATTTATTATTTGTATGTCCTTTATTACTGAAATACATGTTTGGGGTATAAAAGCGAAGATAGCAATATCCAAAAAATTAAAAAAAATATTTTGAATTCCGAGGATTACTAATTTAAAATGTACTGAATTCCATATTTTATGAATCTTTCCCTTCCAAAATCATGTTCCCTAAAAATGTATAGGATATGTTTCCTATAAAATCTCGAATTCAGTACATTACATTATAAATTAGTAATCCTTGATGGCTGCATTAATTTTTTTTGGATATTGCTGCCTTTGCTTTTATATTGCATTACATTTGACTCTCACAAAAGTTTAGACAAAATCTATGACGAGTAGTGGGGAGCATGTTGGTAATGCAAAGGGGGAGGCACGTCTGTATTGGGATAATTTCAATTGAAATTGCTTTAACATAATCAACACTAAAGACAAAATTCAAGTACAATACTTTATAACCTATAATGTAAGTCTTAAATTACATACCTACCAGTCTAAACATCGCAGGTATATATATATATATATATATATATATTCAAGAACACATTCATATTTTTGAAGTTGTAAATTAACATCTAGCGGTGGCATTGCAAAGTAATTTGAAGTACCATATCAAAAAAAGTGGATTGCTCTATGGAAAAAAATAAAAATCAATTAATAAAAATGAGAACTACGTATAAGGTCGATACATTCACGGAAACATAGAGGGTTGCTACAGCTTAGTGGTCAGAGCACTGGCCCCGGAAAGCAGGTGACCTGGGTTTGAATCCCAGTAGTAGTCTAATATTTTTTCGTGAATTAGATTTTTCTGTATGTCTTTCTAATTAACTAATTAATTTGGTTTTTAAAAATCGCAGTTATATTTCGTTGCAAAAGGAACATCTTTTTTCTTACAGAAGCCACTTTTAACTGTGCGAATATATGTATTGTTGGCTATTATGTGTTACTTAAATACATTATGTTTACTTGGATATAATTTGTTTCTTGTGTAGTTACCAATTTAATAAATGATTAAATATATTTTTATAATTTTTCTTTAAACTTGTGCCTTGTTCTGTAAGGGATTCAAATATCCCATCTTTACATCCAGTAGTAGTGATGGTATTTTAACCGGTTCCACAATAACTATTATTTGAGATTTGAATCTGACGGTATTGATTTTTATTTTTCACAATTTGATGGATAACCATTGGTATTAAACAGTCATATCCCAATTACCAATCATCGATACACCTCAAATAGCTAATGGTTCGACCATCACTGCACCCCAGTAGTTCTATTATTTTTAAAATAGAGATGCATTGTACGTGTCACTAATGTGATATTAATATATCCTTACTATTTTCAAACTAAGTACTCGTGCTTTGAAAATAGTACCAACTCGGTGGGTAACTCCTGGAACACAGCTCAAATCCACGTCTACTTGACCACTAGGCAAGTGTCTTATCACTAGACCAAGAAGCACAACAAGGTCATTTTAGATGTCATTTTTCAATCTAGTTTTTGGAAACATCAACTTTTTTGGTTTTATTATAAATTTTAATAACAGCTAGGAAAATTTAAAAAACTCGATAAATGGGTGACATAAATTAAATGAAAACCAAAAAATTACCATTTTGAGGTTTGTTCTGCACTGTTGGCATTTTTTTTCACCTATGAAATATTACCTCGTCTACCATACTCATCAGATATCTTGCCAACAGGTGATCACCTGTTTAAGCATTTTAACAACTTGTTACAGGGAAAGCTCTTCGTCAATCAAGTGCAATTTGAATCAACTCTGGATCTTTACATCAACGGAATAAATAATTTTTTAATTAACCGTCAAAAATATGTCAATTCTAATAGTGCTTATTTTTTCATAAGTTCCTATCAATTAATTAAAATTTAATATTATTGTAGATCGTTAGGTGAGTAAAATTTAATTTTGTTACAAAATAAATATTTAAATTTGAAGATCATAAACCACAATTATTTTCCTACCAACCTAATAGACGGGATCTTTATTAATACCAAATTAGATTCATGTTATATTTCTGAAGTGAATTGGGAAATGTCATTAATAGTGGCCAGATGTACGCTACCCACCCCTTACCCTGGAAAACTGTAGGTACAGAAGTGTTCCATTAATGGACTCTACATGGTGGATACGTAACACGCAATACTAATTATTAAATTTAAAAAATTAAAATAATGCTGGATAAGTTTCCTTGTATAAAAATAAATTCAGAATATCAAAAATAAAATTCATTATTACATATTTAGTTGATTGAAAAATTATTATTTTATTAAAATCATAACAAAGATTATTCCCTGATTTTATCAGACAATAGATGAACCCATTTATGCAAATTTGGTACGATATTACTTTCATCATTCGAGATATCCTGAGCCTGTGCTTTCTTTTGAAATTTTCGGGTTTACTGGATTTACAAAGTGGAACATCAAGAAAACACGCAGATCACGCTAGACATCTGTGACGTCCAATATAATCCACACAACTGACTAAACTGCAATCAGCAGTCTCGCGTTTCCGCCCCGCTTTCTGCATACTGACGTATTTCCTATGACTTACTTCTGAAATAAAATACTATGATAGGGTTAAAATAGTTATGCTATTGGAAATAATCCAGTCTACTCCAACATTTAACAAAACTAATGTGTAAGGTCCGTGTAATATTTCATTTTCATTAATTAAGAAAATAAAAGAAAAAACTTACAAAAATATATTAATCACATGAAATCATACATTTTACATAAACATTTAGGATTTTAAGAAAAACAAAATTTATTGAATAATCATTCTTCTAGTTAATGTCTTCATCCTAAGTATGGGCTTTATCGGATAAAGATGCAGAGGAGAATTTCCATTTGTGTATTTGTTTACGAAGCTAATGTTTTCCTTAAAATTAGACGTTCATTTTAAGATTATCTCGTAGAAACAGCCGCTTCCTTACGCGCCGCATCCTGTAACAGTTGAGTGTCAACTTCATCGGCTGGTAGCTGCACATATCTAACGACAGATCCTCTTATGAAACAATTCTTCACAGACAGCATGTGTGGGTACTTTTCTGAATCTGTAACGCTGATGTCAGATAATTTTATATTGAGGTACTGGTCCACAGAGTGCAATGTGCCGCATATGCTCAGCCCATTCTTCAATTCAACAACTACGTCTTTTCCGACCAACGATTTAAAGAACGAGAAGAATAACATCCTTGCGTCAAAATTTCCAGGACGCTCTCACAAAACCGTAAAAAAGCGCGTAGGACTTCTAATTTCGATCATAGAAAATAATTTTGACAGCCGGTGCCCATAAAGTATAGAACAGAATATATCTTGTCTATGGAAGAGAGAACTTCTTTGACGTTACTTGTCAACATTTTGTTTCCTTATCTATGACACAGCGTGCCTGCTTCATCGTATGTGAATATAGTCCGTCCAACTTATCTGGAGAATAAAGGAGGGCGTCCCAATCGTTGTGGTACTGCCCATAGTCTAAAAATTATCTCATTTGTAGGTAATTTCTGGCAAATTCGTTTTTTCTTAAACAAGTTATTAAGCAGTATACGACACGATAAAAAAAAAACAAAAAATGTAAACTAACGTACAAATAAATTTATCAAAATAAATATTCGTAAAATACACAACGCAACAAAATGGCGTTTTTTCAAAATCAAAGAAAAATACAATTTTCAGGAAAAAAAAACAAACAGTAATAATTCTTTTAGGTCGGCGCCACATTACGCAGATCTTCCGCCGCGTCTTTTCTGTTGCGCCAAATCGGCAAAGCAAATAGATCGACCGATCATTCGCGTAATGTGTTTAATAAGCGCATATTGTGTGGAAAGAAATGTAGCGATGTTCCACGACAGAAGAGACGCGGCGGAAGATCCACGCAGTGTGGCGCCGGTTTTATTCGGTGTCTCATACCTAATGATCATGACCACCATGTTTAACTCAGTAACACCTAAGGATATCAATCGGTTTAGGGCCGTTGTATCAACTTGGTTTATAGTAATCTTTCGTCCAAAGCATAGATATTTTGCATTTTCCACCGATCAAACAACTCGATCTCGTAAAAATCTATGCTTTAAATGAACTATTGCTATAAAGTAAGTTGATGCAACCAGTCTTTAATGTGCATAAATAAAAAAGTTTATTTTGAAAAAAGATGTTTATACAAATGAACTCGTTAATGAATTATGTAATAAAAGTATAAATAATAAAAATTCTATGTAAAAAATTATCGAATAAAATATGTTCTAAAACTTTTCTCATCTTACGGCTTCTAAATCAATTTTTCCACTTATCCTTGTTCTTTTTTTTCCGGGTGTAGATATTTTAATGCCCATTTCCACGGCCGCTTTACCTTCTTTAACTATTTTGTAAATTGCCGATTCAGAAAACCTGAAGAAATTGTATAATAGTAAAATAAAAAACTAAGTATGGGAAAATCATTATAACTGCATGGCAGCACTAACCTGAAGTGGCGGCAATAAGTCTATGAACAAAATCAAACGGTATAATTGAGGCTTTCAGACGTTGTTCCTCTTCAAAAAACGTGTGCATTTTCAAGATTATTTCCCGAACACCGCTTTTAATGGTTTTTGGCATGGTGACAATCTAAAATTTTCTTAAAAAACTATCGAAACAGTCGTGAACCCCTCTGTAAACAAAGGCTGTCAAAGGTCTGTCAGCTGTAGATAATCCAATATGGCGTCGTTAGTTCCAAATTTGGCCATTCTTCAGATAAGTTAGACGGACTATATAATCTGTGGTCACTTTTCTACGTCTGTGGTTAAGAATTTCAAAAATTAGAATTTGTTTTTGATTTTGATGATCTACCTACGTTTTTGATTTTTGTTTCGGTTATTGGATTCTGGTCGTTGCGATTTCACTAGATTCTTCAGTTTCGCCGGAGCGTTGATTTTAAATAATTTTAAAATGAGGAGTAGTCGGCAAAGAGATGCTCTGATTGCTGAAAATAAAATTCTGCTACAAAAAATACGTTTGGCTGAAGATCGAATAAACCATTTGGAGGAGAACCGCGGAACGGCCGCTGATTTTCATTACGACAGGTGATTAATTAGTAATTATTTTAATATAAGAATAAATACTAGTAAAAATATAGTTTGTGATAAAAAGAATATATCTATTGGTTATTTTGGTTAATTCTCGTACCGATTGGGTATCAGGTGTTTCCCTTGTCCGAATCCTCGATGATATCAAACGAGTGATTGAAACGTGAAATTGATATACTTTTAACACCGAAACTCCAACCATTGCCAGATAATCACTTTCAACTCAATCTTTATTTTCGGTCTTTCAATTGGATTTTACTCTATATATTCTAGCACGTCTCCTCAGCTTGTTCTGTTCTCTAAATGCACAATGTGTTTGGTAAAATTTTTATTTCAGTGGTCTGGCAAGTGTCGATTCCATCGGGACAGGGACCGCATTTGGAGAAGATGAGGAGTCACTAGATTCGCTCAGGAAATGCATGCAAGCCACTGAAGAGTTGTTGGGTATGTCCGTGCTGCACTTTTCTAGAACAGAGTTGCCGCCAAATGAGAGGTAAGCAGTTATGACAATTTTTTTGATTCATTTTTACATTGTTATTTTGAGGGGCTGAAAATTAGAAACAGCTGCTTGATGAACTGAATGTAAATGTGGTAATGTGCCACTTCAAGTAAAGGATATTAAAAAAATTAACAATATAGATAAAGTTAGTTTCTTTAATTTTTCAGTATATCATATTGGGTTGTAAACGTAAATTGGGGCGAGTAACATGTTGGTCTCGTGATTCAGCGGTTGCAGGTTCTAGTTTCATTAATCCTATTTTTCATAGCACAGGGCATTACTGTCTACTTTCTTTTTAAAAAAAAAACCTTGCGCAAGACTTAATCTGTGACCTGTTTTCTTGCGCTAAAGTGCCGGACCAAACTTCACTCACATTAGTGATTAGTTGTGTAGAGCTTACTTAACCTTTAAATTTTCATATTTTGTTTATAAGATTTCTTTTTAATCTCAATTTCGAAAACGCTCCTCGTAACAAAGTATTTTCTGCAGGCTGCCCGCGGGGAGGTGGTACGAGATCACCATGCATGTCGTGATCATGGGCACTCTCAAGGCTGCATTCAGCATTGTGGAAGGCTTACAGGTAATATTTATTTTATTAATGGCTGTTTAATAATTGCTATAGGTATATAATAACATGCAAAAATTATTGTACCTCACCTTTTCCCCCTGGAAGAATTTGTGTTGAGATAGGCAGTTTGATGAGATAGTTTTCAAGAAGTTATGCAAGTAATTATTTAAAATCAAGTACATGTAATACAAAATTAAAATATTATATAAAATAAGAGTAGGTAAATGTTTTAATCATTTTGCTATTTTATATTTGTGGTGTATTACCGCCTGGGAATATAGTGGTGGTATTTTAGGTGTAGTTTATTACAAATGATATGTTTTGCTGCTGACCGAGCGTACTAGAGCCCTGTCTATACTAAGCGGGAACCGGGAATTCAAAGAGAGCAGTGTGCTCGAGTGTCATCCTTTTTATGCACTCGCCCCCTCCCCACCATTTTCACTTACACTTTGGGTGAAATCGACAGTTGTAGAGATAAAGAATCTCAAAGTTTGCATTTTTTTTCTTCTATATTTCTGACTGTTTTATAAAATGTTGCACTATCACTGCACAACTTCACACATGGAATATTTAAAATTCATTAGATTTGATACAAAACAAATAAAATGACAAAAGCTTTACGAAAATATTTTTCAAATTTCTACAATGTTTTAACCATTTTATTTGATTTGTATCAAAGCAAATTAAATAATAATATTCCATGTTAATTACTTTTCTGATAGTCTAATGTTTTACAAAAGATAAGCCAAAAATATTGAAAGAAAAAAAGATGTTGTTTATCTCTGTAACTATCGTCATTTCACCCAAAGTGTAAAGAATATTTTCTATTATCAGAATTAAATGAAGTCGATTCCCCTGAAGGTTTTGCTACCAGCTATGAAACACCCTGTATATCAGCCACGGAACAGTCAAACCCAATTACTTACACCTGTTTATTAAAATTTGAACCTGTTCCAATATTCTGAGTTCTACTGTTGATTTCTCCAGGGTGGTGAAAACAAAGTGCTATCAGTGGAAGTGGCCGCCGGAGAGACTGCACCCGCTCGAGCAGAGCTGGCCCCACTGTTGGAGCACTTTTCGGGATACGCAGGGCCTGTCCAAAGCTTGTACCGCGCCCTTAGAGATTATGCAACCAAGGCGGCCGAACGTTTATTTGTGCTCAAGGACATTCGCAAGCACTATGGCAAGTACCTGAACATAGAAACTGTGGTAAGTTAGCTTATATATTTCGGTACAGGCATCATATTGTATGTGGAAATGTGGGACAGATTAGTTGAAGATACTGTGGCATTAAAATCTTATTGACAATTGGTCAACTTTTGAGGAAAATTTATTTATTTATTTGGAACTTCTTCAAAAACAGCAAAATATATATATATATATATTTTTTTTTTTTTAAAATAGAGATGTGAACACGGAATACGTGTCACGTCAATATTCTTACTATTTTCAAACTAAGCTAAAGGATAGGACTAACTTGCTAGTCTGAAGTGAGGTTCGAACCCGCGACCTTCGGATCTTGAGGCCAGTGTCCTAACCACAAGACCAACAAGCTACTCATGGTTTTGTGGTGACATTATTAATATAATTAATAAAATAAACTTAGTTTTTGCCACTTTTGTATTGAAAATATCAATATATCTACCGGTAATTACATCAATTGTATCCTGACGAAGGGGCCATAGGCCCTGAAACATGTTGATATTTTCAATATAAAAGTGGTGAAAACTAAGCTTATTTTAATAATTATATTTATTTGGGATTCAACAGCCTTATAATACATATAAATGTTATAATATAATAAAGCCATGATGTGATTCACAGAACAAACAAGTTAAAAAAAATAAGTTATGTTAAGTGACAGTAGATAAGTATGCACATGTGTGATGTGTATGAGTATGAGTATATGTGTGAGTACATTAGACTTTTAAGTTATTCCTTATTGCTTTTTGGAAAGCTTTGTAGGTTTCAGAAATTATTTTGGCGACTTGGGACCCTGCAGGCATAATCTCCAGACAGTCAATTTGGTTATGTAAAATTCTATAGAGATACTCCATGTCTGCTGCGTTTCGTCTGTTCTAGTGTCGTAGAACTGTGGTACTTCACAGATTCTACGCAGGTGAAGAGCCTTTGATGTTCCCAAGAGTTAAAAAGTCAGATGAAACAATCTTGTATTTGTTCCACTCGATTTTCGTGAACTGCGAAGCAAGTTTAAAGATGCTGCGCACTTAGGAAAAGTACAGTAATTTGAGTGTTTCGATATTAAAAAAGAGTTTGCAAGCCCTGATTATAAAATCCAGCATCTTGAATAAAAATATTCAGAAGTTTTCTGGCCTAATTTAATAAAGATTTCCCAAATAAATCCTCAAAATTACATCATTTTTCTCTATCATAGCTTGAAAACGCACTCCAAAAATATTGATCTCAGACTGAAAAATGTGTGTAGAATTGTGAAATGTTTATGGATTTGATATTTCTAGGAAGAAGGTATTGTAGTCCAGTGGCCGCGACTCTTCCAGCTGTCCTGGTCGGTGCAGTGGAATGAAGATTTTGAGAGAGTGATTGACTCCATCAATGTGGAGTTAAGCTCGCAGGGTGAGTCTGAGTTCAGATTAATAAATAATGGTGTCATTTTAAGGCGCCATAGTACATGATTCACGTTTTTGCAGTGTAAAAACTCAAATTAGTGTAAAGTTATCGAATCTTGTTGCCAAAATTACAACTAAACATGCATTAAATTAATTTTATAATGAAAGATCCATTCATTCTTAAAGCATTTATTTAAAAAAATTCAACAAAATACTTTGTTATTTTCATAAATAATATATAATCCCGAAGCCCTATTTAATCTTTCTAGCAATAGAGTTATCTTTGGTACACTTTTTCTCGAAATATTTCCGCATAAAGACCATATATTTTTTTTTATAAATTGAATAAAAATAGTTTCATCAGAATGTTTGGGGGGAAACATATTATAATTTTTGGGTAGGTTGTTAAATACAACGTTTTCAAAAAGATAAAAATTCACGTTCCGTCTCCTATTTTGCAACATCCAAAAAACCATAAAATGATTATATTTTTTGATTAAATTTTATATGGGTATTAAGATAATTCTATTGTCATTAATGAAAAAATATTCAAAAAAATATACCACATGCTCAAAAAATTGAAATAATTCAGTAACAGATCCCGTTAAAAGTGAACAAATCATCTCTTTAGACGTCCACCGGACACCGGTGCTTGTGCGTGAAAAGTGTTGACTCCCGAGGTTTTATCAAAATTATTTATAAAATGCCTCGTAAGCATTATGTGAATGTCAGAAAACGAAAATTACCATGTAGAGGAATTAGTTTAAGAAGTAGTTTGCCCCAAGAACACAGGTAAATCATTTTATAACACATTTCAAATATCGAGGTGACAGTATTCAAACAATATTTTTAGGTTAGAATACAAAAATTCTGTCAAAATTCTCTGTTTTTATCGAATGAATTGAACTTTTTTTTCATTGTACTTATATATTTTATTAAAACAATATCATATATACACTTTGGCCTGTATACATGCAAAATTTTAGCAATTTTTAATACTTCATTAATGATATTTTTAAGAAACTAAAAACTGTATTTCGTCTTACGTTGACGAAGTAGGGATGGGAAATTTCTTAAATCGACATTTGTATTGCGCATCGGTATACTTTGTACTGTATGATTTTAGCTTTGATTGTTAAGTTAGTTTATTTTTGAATTATACAGTCGAACTCGGTTATAACGAGCGGTATACTTTGTATACTTTATATCGGTATACTTTGTACTGTATGATTTTAGCTTTGATTGTTAAGTTAGTTTATTTTTGAATTATACAGTCGAACTCGGTTATAACGAGCTCGGATATAAGGAGATCCCGGCTATAATGAGAAAAACTGAGAATTCATTTTGATTTGCGCATATTCCCATACAATCGGTCTCGGCTATAAGGAGCGCGATTCCCGGATATACGGAGCAAATTTTAGAAACTCTACAGACATATTTGCTTGGGTTGCAGAAAAAAGACAAATACGTACTCGTAACAATGAACTTTTTCACTTTGCTTTTAAAGCGGCTCACACTTAATTAGGGTTCATTTTATGATTTTTTGTCTTGTGTCCGAAAATCCCACGTGCGCAGGCAAGCAATAGTTTACTGAAGGTCGAGAATACTGGTCATATAACTCCGATTATTGGGGGTTTCCAAAATGTTTATGGTGATAGCTTATTTTATGCAGTTAACTGTATTAGCATTTAAAAGCCTAATCAGTTAAAAGCAAATTATTCTATCCGAAACATGTTCACTAACACACGAAAGTATCTCTAGGTTCGCGAAAAAGTCGAAATTATCGGCGTCAAAAAATCTGTAAAATCGTCTTCTACAGTTTCATCACTCTGGAAAGATAAGGATGTTTATTTAGCTGCCTTTGAAAATAACATCACACAATCAAAAGAAATTGTGAAAAAAGTGAATCTCGGATATAAGGAGTCCCGGCTATAAGGAGCAAATTTAGTCGGTCCCGTCGCGTTCCTTATAACCGAGTTCGACTGTATTTACATTATTGTATTTATAATTTTTAGTAGGAGTCCACCCGAACCTCCTATCAAAAAAATAATGCACGAAACTTTGATTAGTGTTGATGAGACGGATAATAAATTACAGGTAATTACACGTTCTACGGTTGTTGCGGCTTTTAACAGGGCCATCCTCAAATACTTGTAGTACCTGATCGTGCCAGGTCTTTCGCGGACGCCCTCTATTCCTGTTGCCTTCAACATTCGCCTCATATATTTTCTTAACCATCCTTTCCTCATTCATACTTTCCACATGACCAAACCATCTCAGCACTCCTTTCTTTATTCTATGTACCACACTACAGCCAGCATTGCATTCATTTCTAATTTGTTCATTCCTCATTCTATCGACCAAAGATTTTCCACACAAGCGTCTTAGTGACCGCATTTCCACCCCATTCAGTTTACTTTCATTCCTCTTTGCCAATTCCAGGCTTTACTTCCATACATAAGGGTTGGCACTAGAACGCCATTATGTATAAATAAGTCAGAAACATTGGAAAGAAATTAATTAGGACTTTGTTTAATACAGATTGTAAAAGAGCTAGTCCGCAACACTTACTAGTCCACAACACTTAACAGGTATTCCTATCTAATTATAGATCTGAAAATGTTTCAGAAACAATATTCAAATATAATGGTTATGGAGAAAAATGACTTCAAAATTTGTTTTTTTTATATTTCTAACATATCTTCTGTCAAACATTGGATTGTTATTAAAGTAACTTATATAAATTATTAAAAATACATTTGCTTCAGAAATACAAGTAAAAAAAATGTTTAATCATTTTGCATCATCACCTTGCAAATCATTTATCATTTTATCATTTTATTTGACTTGTATTAATGCGAATGAATTTTAAATATTCGACATAAGTTATTTTCACGAAAGTCTTACGTCTTACAAAAGATGATTCAGACTTTTTTTATTTCTATATCCTCTTTATACTTAATTATATTTTCACGGGTGTAAGACTAGTAATTAATAACGACCCTTGCATGACCGCGCAACATGAGCCGAGGGCTGATTGCTTGCCATACTCTAAATATCTAATGTTGTCATTCCAGCAAGTTACGAATGGACAACGAAATTATTATATTTAGATATTTAAATTTTTTAATTGTTATTTAAGTTACTGATGTAGAATATTAAAAATACATTCGCTTCAACACAAGTAAAAAAATGTTAAATCATTTTGCACTATCACCCTTCAGAAATTTGAAAAATATATAATACTTTTTATAAAGTTAATCTGTGCTATTCTGAAAATAGCAATATTGGGATGTCAGATCTTTATCCCAATCTTGACAGGTATGTATAAAATTTTATTGCCACTAATTTCGATGTTTTAAGTTTGGCATGTTTGAAATTAATGAATTCAATCAATCAGAAAGCCCTAAAACGTAAACAAATGTTAATGTATTCACAATTAAAAATAATGAGCTTTCTAATTGATTGAATTCATTAATTTCAAACCGGTCAAACATAAAACGTCAAAAAAACGGCATCACAATGTAATACAATAACTGTCAAGATACAGAAATGGCAATTTTTATTAGTTCAGAATATGGATGATTATAATTTTATTTGACTTTTATTAATGCGAATTAATTTTAAATATTCAATATAAGTTACTTTCATGAAAGTCTTACGTTTTGAAAAGATAATTCAGATTTTTTTTTTTATATATTCTCTTTATACTTAACCATATTTTCACGGGTGTACGACTATATAGTAATTAATAACAACTCTTGTATGACCGCGCAACAAGTGTTGAGCGCTGATTGCTTGTCACATTCTAAATATCTAAAGTCATCTTTCCAGTAAGTTACGGACAGACAACGAAATTATTATTTTTATTATTATTATTTTGTCTTTATTCTACTTTTTAAGTATAACTTCTAACGCGCATACAAAAGTACATTTTATGCATAAAAAAGCAAATTTTGGGTGAAATTTCAGAATGAAACAATATCCATTCAATTACGGCCGGCTTTGTGACATCTCTAATATAAGGATCGAATAATTATCGTAGAGAAAAATTTCGCCAAACTTGCAAAACTTACGTTCATGTAGAAAGGGTTACGTATGTAGCACTACGCAGTTAAAAGGTCAGGCGTTAAAGTTTGCACATTTCTATTTCGTTTTATAGTATTGTATATTTCTCGATATAGTTTTTGTGCTTAACCCCCCCTGGGCCGCGTCGGATATATCCGACAGGCACAAAATAATTTATTTATCGACGGCCGCGTATCGAATTTGAAAAACGTAATTTTTTCCCAATAGAGAAATCCTGTTGTGACCTGTCGTTCCATTTGTTGTATGAAAATTCGTTTGAGGGGGATAAAATATGATTAAATTTTTCGAATTATACCGAATTTCGAATTATAGTGGTTTGTATTAACGAGCTTTTACTGTACGTACCTTCTCATAACAATGAACTTTGCTTTTAAAGCAGCTTGCACTCAATTAGGGTTCATTTTATGAAGTACACAAACTTGTGTGTCGAAAAATGTCACATATGCAAGCAAACAATAGTTCATCGGCATTTCTTATCAAAGTGAAGGTCGAGAATATTGGTCATATAACTAGATTATTGGGGATTTCAAAAATGTTTGAGGTGACAGTTTATTTTATGCGATTTACTGTACATATTAGCATTTAAAAGCCTTATCAGCGCAATCACTTAAACGTGAATTATTCTGTCGGAAACATGTCCACCAACAAACGAAAGTGTCAGTTCGCAAAAAAGTCGAAATTATTCATGAAATAGAATGCGGTGCCAAAAATTCCAAAGTCTGTAAAAGGTTTTCACTATCGTCTTCTACAGTTTCATCACTCTGGAAAAAAAAGGATGTTTATTTGGCTGCTCTTGAAAATAACATCACACAATCAAAATAAATTTGAAAGTGAAATTTATTTATCCCGGATATAAGGAGTCCGACTATAAGGAGCAAATTTAGTCGGTCCCGGCGTGCTCGTTATAACCGAGTTTGACTGTAATTGACAATGACAACTACTAATTATACACCAAAGAAACAACAGGTTTTACCTCATTTAAAAAATAATAATATTAATAACAACACAATATTAAAGGAGTTTATATTAAAAGCTTAAACTCATGTTTTCTAGTAGCATTGAGTTAATATTCCCATGTGACCTGCTGTATTAAATTTGTCTGCGCATTTGTCGGTTATATCTTTGAATCTGAACTGTGTGCGTACTTCCATCTTTTTTCATTATTCTTTTTTTTAATGCATTTTTATTTTGTCAACAGATGGCGTGCATTTGATAGCCATGTGCGAATCCAGCCTCAAGCGACTCACGGAACCTTCCACATCATCCGAGGGCCGACTCGCCTCACTGAGAGAGATCGCCGCCAAAGCTGCTCTGTGCCGCTAGTGACACAAATAATTGTATGATCAGTTTGATGAAAAAAGATATGTCAAAAATAAGGCTTGCAGATATAGGCCCGAATACAGAGTCAATACTTATACGATTTTAAGGTTTAAGGGACCACTCGAAAACGTAATTTGTAGTCAGAGTCAAATCTATATTCGTTATGACGTCACACACCTCGACAAACGAAAGGAATGTGTCCACCTTACAATTGGGTATGAAATTTCTATGGTTCTTCATTTCACAGTCAATGCTTAGCGGTGCGCATGCGCATTATTGACATTATTGTAAGGAAACCGGCCAAATATCTACTTTTTTGACAGTTGTTGAAAGCTGCTCGATACCTTCCTTTAAATTTTACTGAAGTTGAATTTATTATAATCATGGCGGATTTTGACCTGTTGGACGGTAGTTTTACGGAGTATTATGTTCAATACCTCGATGAAATAGATAGGATGAATAGGCCGGTAGCAATACGACGGTATTTGCGGGATTTTGAGAATCCCGTTGAATTTTACAGTTCTCAAAATTTTAAAATGAGGTTTCGGCTGGAAAAGTCGACAGTGATGGAAACAGTAATGCCATTATTGTTTCCAAATCACAGTGTTATTACCAATCGAGGCCTGCCGATTCCTCCCATCATACAAATTGCGGTAGCGCTGCGTTTTTTTGTGACGGGAAATTTTCAGGTAAATACGGGGAATTAATATTTTATAGATGTCTCACAGACACGAAATTATATTTTTATGGGGAAGTAGGTATGGAAGTCTTTGGATGTTCATAGGGCTTACGACCTATCGTACGGCTAGCTTGAATGATCACTTTACACAATGTAACATTCACTATTTCCACCCATGATAGAATACCATGTTTATTAAATCTAATCAATAGTATATTGATTGATTGATGTCACTGTGACAAAAAATCCAGTACTGTTCTTAAAATTTGGACAAACTCTAAATATTCTAAATATGGGGACTTCAGAAACAAAACAACACAATCTTTAAAGTATTTTATCGGCAATTATCTATAACATATTTTTTCAGACTGTAAGCCGCAATAAGCCAGCCAACTTCATGCAGAATCGTGCGAACCATTTCCCGTCAATTGGCACAGCAAGTCAAAAATTTTGTTAAATTCCCTCGGTCGTCCCAGGTCCTATGTGAAAACCGAGGGCTATTTTATCAAAAAGCGCGATTTCCAGGAGTGGTGGGATGCATTGATTGCACCCACATTCCCATCAAAAGCCCTACGAGAGCCAGAGGGGAAATATTTAGGAATAGGAAAGGGTGGTTCTCGCTGAATGTGCAAGTAGTGTCCGGTCCGAGGATGGAAATATTTGACATTCTTGCCAGATGGCCGGGTGACACGACTCAAGAATTTTCTGTAATAGCAGCTGTCGTAGGAAGTTTGAAGAAGGAACGGTCTCAGGCATCCTCGGTGACAGCGGGTGTGCTCAGACGAGCTACTTATTTTCGCCAATTACAACAAACTTAAATGCAATAACCAATGCTGAGGAACATTATAATAGGTCACAAATAGCGACAAGAAATGTTGTGGAGAGGTTATTTGGGGTTTGGTAAAGGAGATTTCCGTGCTTGAGCAGGAAACTCCACAACAACCTCACAAATACAACCAACATCATAGTTGCTTGTGCAGTTCTGCACAAATAGCCATCGCATCAGGGGACCCACACTTTATCCTTTCCTCCTAGATAATACACCAAGTGCTAACCAACCGACTGTAATCCGGTCTAACAACGTATCCGGCAGGTTACTTAAGGTAGCATTTATCGCTAGGCATTTTTCATAATTTAAATTCTAAAACTAGTATTGAAACTTTTCTTACATTTATTTTATTCTGATATATATAAATACACCTCTCACTGCGTTACTGAAAACGTGTTCTCTTGTTTAAATTTTTATTCTTTCATGTTGTATTATCTTAACATGCCTAAGTTTTTCTGCTTAATAATCTGCGGAGAGGCGACCTTAGCAACATGCGTTCAAGCCCCATCCCCAGCCGTTACACGACAGACAGACAACGAAATTATTATGTTTGATACTTCAACATCGAAAAATACATTTTCTTATGTCAATTAATATTTCTTAATTATTTGATTTATTAAAGAAAAAAATTACTACATTTTATCAAATATTGAATTGTACTATTTTGGAAGCAATATGGCTTGAGCCTACATACAATGCACACATTCATTTCTGTGGTTTTATTATTGAGCGATATGTAACACGTATGTCAAGATGATTTTCATTTTATAACGTGAGAAAATAACATTTTTATTTCATACATTTGCATTTTGTATGTTTGCGTTTTGAATTTGTCCCTTTTTTGTATTTTTTTTTACTCTGTACTGACATTTCTTTTGTTAGTGAATTGGTAGAACTTTTTTTTTGCTCTGTTCTGTATAAATACTTATTTCCCTGTCACCGCGTTAATGAAAAAATACATTTTCTTTATATCAGTTAATTCTCTTTCTCAATTATTATTTATTAATAAATCATGTTGCTTTATTATTTCATATTACTGTTAATAAATTTGTTGAAATATGTATGTTCAGAAGTACTATTTTTGAATTTTACTATTGCAATATCTATTATACATTTATGTGATTTTTCATCTTAATAACGCTAAGACATGAACATTTTATTATAATTTTTAAAGCTCAAAATAATACTTTGGTTAGTAAATCATATGATATAGACAAATGAAATAAATGACATATCACCTTATACACCTATCTTTTCTTCCACTTTGCGATATATTTCCATTTATAATTCGTAAAAATATCTAATACGTGGGTCATAATAAGTGCCATAATTTCAATTATTTATTTACCTAAATATCATGTTGCATACTGCGATTATTAGCTATTGTGTCACGTGGGAGGAATTACTTGAGGGCTGTCATCACAATTCACAGTCGTAATTGGACGTAGTTATGCAGAAAGCAGCCAACCCACAAAATGCTAAAAATGAGTTATGTACGGGTTTGGACAGCTTCCTACGATATCTTT